>JAHWFP010086666.1:0-17622 GCA_023313725.1 Lithobius niger
CCCCCACCAATCCGGTTACATCTACCGGCCAACCCACTTTTCAAAACCCAAATCAACATCGTCGGCCACTAATTTCCTTCCCTTTTCTTCTGGAATCCTGCTTGCCCTGTTTATCACCAATTCTATTTAGTTTCCACTCACCTTTTTCTGGATATCTTCTCTTCATTTTGTCCCTGACAATTTGCCCATCTCTGGCCGCAGGGCTTCTTAGCTGCCGCCCTCCTCTGCCCAGCACACTCGACCCTCGCCTTTTAATTGCAAGCTGATTCTGCTACAAACGAGATCCGCTAACCAAGTAACCACTCTGGCAAATATTGGAAAACAATAGTTAAATAAAGCGCAAAACAAGCTGGACCCATTCCTCAAGAGATTTTTGCATTCTGCTGTGTTCATGAATTGCACACATTCTGCTGTGCACAGTTTTGTATAGAACGCTTTATATACAGGAAGTGCTACAGAGTGCAAAATGTACACGAAATAATCTGCATTCCAAATCTCGTGGAAATATCAAATAGGACTGGAAGCCTTACATGACGCAGTGTCATAAATTATTAATCATTAACGCGTAACGATTTTATCATTACACATTTTAGGCAGAACTGCATGTTTGGACTAAAAAAATCAATCATCTAAACCATGCGCAATGGCTGTTTGCCGTGACGTCACCATGAGTTAGCCAATGACGAACGAGAACGACGGCTGTTTGGCCGTCTGATTGGACTAGCCCAGTCACGTGATATGCACGTCACAGCAAACAGCCATGGCACGTGGTATAGCCATCCATTACCTTGATTACTATTTTTCTTAGAAGCTAAAAACTTAACGGATTGGAAGGCAAATATGAAGCAGGCCTTTTTCATCTGCATGGTTGGGATATTGAAAAGATGGGGTGGGCTAGGAAATGGTCAGAGACAGCAAAGTAATTAAAAACCCACCAAGCAAGAGGTGAGAAGACTGAAACTAACTTATTTTTTGTTTTTAGTTAAGATGATCACTCAGAGACTTAAAAAAATTATAAATATACCTTCAGTGGTGCCCAGGGGGGGGGGGGGGATATCGATATATATATGTATTATGTAATAACAACACACCACCAATCACCACAACACAATATGACCCATCAACAGTTAAAACAACACAAATCCACAAAAAAATAAAAATAAATAAATATGTTTTAGTTTAGAATTTTATGCACGGATGCACCCGACTGTTAGGGACCTGCCATTATTTATCGCGAGGGGAGCGTAGAAAATTGGGGGGGTCATTAAGTTTTTTTGGACCCTCTCAGTCATAAATTTTTCAGGTCCCGTCAAGAGGGGGGGGGTCAAAAACACTGACCAAATCGAAGAAAAAGTCATTTTTGGGCCTCAAGCTTTGGTACCATTTCTTTGAAGCTTTTGGTACCATTTCAAAGAAAAAAACGGTAGAAAAGCCTTAGCACCTAGTTTCCTGGTTTCTTCTGTCTTTCAGGTGCTAACTATGTTACAGATGTGGCCATACAAGTAAACAGTGTGTTCATCGCACTTATTGTTATGAATAATCTTGACAAGAGATGGGTGTAAGGAACATTTTTTATCCAACATGTCTTTTCGTTAAAAACGAGACACGTTTCCTCAAAAATGGTAACTGTCGGTGTGGAGAGCTACTTAGTTTGGCAACAGGACTCGTCTGCAGACAGTTTCAATGGTTATACGAAAAGAGCATTTTTGTTTTGGGGAAGGGGGACACATTATTTTTGGCCCTTGAGTTGGGTGGTAAAGATTTATTACAGTACCATTTCCGTTAATATGGGAGTACCATTTTTAAACGGAGGGGGATAACTCCTCACTGGACAAGGGGGGGGGGGGGTAGGCACCACTGTACAAATCGTATTACAATACATGGAATCAAGGGTAGGAATGAATTTGAAGATTTGTTGCAATATGTCATGTCAATTTTTTTTAAACGAACTAGCTTAGGTTTTAAACTAGCTTTATTTATTAGCTTCGGAATGTAACGAGTGGTTTAGAAAATTTGACACGTAAACTACACTCGAGTGGTATTGAAAATGAGAATACACCGTCTCCTTTAAGAAAATCAACTTTAAAGTAAAAACTTCTACTTGCATAATACTACCCAGTTGTACTGCAGTGATTTCTCACTTGAGTTCATAATTCCTGTTTGAGCAAAAGTCTACAAATTGTTGCCAAATGGACTCATTGGTTCGTTTATTGTTTACAAGTATGGTGTTTTTCTACCTATGGTTAAAATAGTTTTGTTTTCTCAACGATCAATCATAAACTTGCCGAAAATAACTCATCGTGAACAAACAAAAATAACAGTCCCCGTTAGTCCCCGTTACGATATTTCAACAAAAGTAAATAAGTGTTTTATTTTTAATGAAAATGTTTCTTAAATTTCAAATAGAATATAGAATATGATCCTTAACATTACATAGTTTTAAGACAATTGTTAAGGATTTATTTTGAACTGTTTACTTAATTAATATCGCATTTATTTTTTTAAGTACTGCGGTTCCTTCTGCCGCCACAATTTTTTGTTGGAATCTATATAACCAAGAATTAAAATTTAACTAAGATCGTAATATTTGTTGTTTATGTGTGTGTCCGCATTGGAAAACTTGGTAATCCGTATCCTATTGACGTCCGCAGTGGGAATCTCGATAATCGTATATAATTCATCTTTTGTTTGTGTGTCTTTCATTAGAATTGTCTGTGTAAGTAATGATTCGAATGGTGTTTTCAACAAAGATGAATCATTGATGACGTACTGATGACGTCATGTTTTTTCCCAGTCGTAATATTTTCATCCAAACGGGATCTAGGCCCTGGATTTACTCAATCTAAAGAAAGCTTGGTCGACTGCTATCGGCAATCACAGTTATTTCCATGCAAACTGGAAATTACAACAATGCTCTTTAAAAATAGACCATTTATTGGGGAGGGGGGGTTCTGTGTAGTATTAGCAGCGATCATGAGAACTACGTATTCATTTCTTATTTATGCTCGGGTGGAAAGGTGATGGGTGGCTCAGTTCAGCCTTGGCATTGTTGGTTGATCATTCTGTCACCATGGTAACCAGAGTATCTTCGAAAGTTCGTGCTCAACAAGACGAGCAATCAAGTTCTGACACGTCGTATTTGTTCAGAAATTTGCTAGGCCTACTAAATGGAGCACTATCGTGCTTGTATTACGTGGAGACGACCAAGGAGAAAGGTGATTCGAACGTAAAAACAGTACGTCGTACCAAACGTTAACAATTTTATCGGATAAATGTCACCTCAATCACCTGCTCTTTTTATCGGTCTTAAATAGACGTGATTGGCTGATGACTGCCATTTAGAGGCTCCTGATTGGTTATTTATCGTTAGAAAATTATGAAGGTACTAGCTGTATCCACGCAGATCATCTGAGTATGCGTGAACGAAATACTACACTGGGCAGCATGAAATGAAATGAAACGCCCCTGCTTCCCCAACGCCATTATGTGGTCTGACCCACGCGGCCACCTGCGGTATTTGGTCTTGTTAGGAAAGTAAATCGCGTTTTCAATGGAGAGTACCATTCTTATTAACAATGAGGTTGCATTGCCTGTTTCTCTGTCTTGATAACAAGCCTGCAACAACGATCGTGCATGCATTGATAGTTACTCAACTAACTTTTATTCACCTTGGCTAATTTTTTTTTTTGGGGGGGGGGGGGCGGGCATGAGAGAAAAGGGGGATGTAGCGGTTAAAGGTAAGGAGGACATGCCTTAGGGGAAGAGGTGGGTCAGAGAAATTACTAAATGCGGCATGGAAATGCAGAAGTCAAAAGTACTGTTAAGTTCCGTGTAAGAGCATTTGTGCATGAGCAATTTTTAAGTTAAGAAATGCATAAAATTCTAGAATAATTTGCCCCTAATACTTACTGTCGTCCGGTAGTTCGGCCCTTCATCACTGCCGATGCTCCACCTTCTTTCCCCGGACCTCCTCCTTGGGGGCGCACCACTCTCGGGCCCATATTCCATGCCACCCATGTCTCTGCAGTGGCGTCGCTGTTGACCCTGCTACAAACAAAGTAGCAAATGTAAAGTTTAGGTTACATTGGCTGCAATGTTTTTCTCTTGGTCGCCCGGGAGATTGACACACTCACCTGCCGCGGAGGAAGGGACTCTTCCGGCCGGTAAACGTAGTGCCGGGGGTCACTTCCGTTCGCGTGCCAGGGGGCCATAGCCTCCCCCGCTCTCTCCCTCGGGGCCCTGCAAGCATGAAAATAGCTCAAACCAAAAGCCTTCCCACTGATTTTGAAAACAAACCAGATGGTGTTCGATAAATCATCCAGTCAATAAACGGATTCGGTTTAGGACAGCGGTCATGTTGTTCCAGAATTTTGTCAACGGTGATTGGCTGTTTGTGGTGTGTTCGTCAAAACAGGAAACTAATTGACTTAGTGACGTGTGGTTCGAAGCAGCAGTAGCCAGAGGGAAGGGGGGATTCAAGCGAGGAGCAACTCCACCCTGCATTTAAAAGGATTGGGGAGGGGGGTTGAAAATTACTGATATTCAGTATTAAAACAACACCACATTACAACATTACCCAAACAACAACACAACTCGTCAACAATTAATTACTATTCACCATTACGGGATACCAAAAAAAATTGTCGGTTCGAATGGGGGGGGGGGGGAAAGGCAATACATTTTCAGGGGGTAGCTACTTTTCGTATCTGGAGGGAGGCCATATACTACGGAAAAGTGTTCGGAAGAGTTATTTCTCAACCGGGGAGGGGTGGGGGTGGGGATCAAGGCGGAGCAATTACGTCTCCTTCACGGTTCCTGTCTGTTGTATCCATAATAACTTTTGATCATTACCCGATTCCTTTTAATTTTCTACAAGCATTCTACACTCGATTTGTGGATTAAGTTCGGAAATTCGTAAAGTTGGGTAGTTGGATACCAGGTTTTTTTTTTTACTCTTTATGTGAAGTTAACCAAGATAAATAAGCGAAATCAAATAGTCGAGAAAATACTAAGAAAACTAAAAAGGCTTGCCACGTAAAACGATACCTAAAAGCAACCGCATTATGTCTTTTAATGGATGACGTCTATTGATAGACATATTTTATTTGTATGTCAATCTTACGAGTCTTCACGAACTTTTATTTTTTATCAACTAGAACAAAAATTATTTATCTAATTTCTAAAGTACCAATGGAACGTCGAAGAGAAAAACTCTTAACAACATGGCTGCCGTTGTAACCCGAGCCATTTTATTCCTGGGAGTTCTTTTCCTCCCTTATAGAAATCAAGGGAAATAAAACAAATATTTACAGGGGAAGAAAAATATTTGAAGCCAGACAGAATATATCAGAAATAGTAAAAGATCTACGAACAAAAATGCAACTATTCCTGTAACAACGGTGACTTCAGAAAGAAGCTTTTCAACACTGAGAAGTTAAATCTTTGAAAAAGTGTACTTTAAACCCTTTAAACAAATGGTATTTTTTTTTAACTAAGGAAAACTCAAGGAAGATTTATATTTACTTCCGATGCGAAGAGAAAAAATAAGTATCCTAGTATTTAGGCATTAGTCTCAAAACAATTGAATGAGTTGAGGCGTTATAGCTATTAAAAATTTTTCTTTTGAGGCCGCGTTTACGCATCGACTCGCCTTTGCATTCTCGCAGCTAGAATTTAATCGTGATGACAAAGATGTCGTTTCCATGATAACAACGCTACCTGGATTAGCTAAATCCGACATCGTTTGAGCAAATGCTTGCAGTATTATAATTCGTGACAGTAAGGTAAAGAATACCTCCTAACGAAACTATTTTCCCAATCGATTCTAAACTCAAGTATAGACTCGATTTGTTGCGAGTTGGAAGAACTAAAACGGCCGCCATGTTGGAATTTCAGATAATTTCTAGCTTCTAGCTGCTAGAATACAAAGGCGAGTCGCTGCGTAAACGTGCCCTGATACCAGAAAATCATGCCTTCCAGAAGGCATAAGAGGCACTCTTAAAATCTTAAAATTTAAAAGCTTCTGGGGGTTCATACCCCACTGGGGAAGCTCTCAGTACTCCCCCAGACACCCTAGCAGGTATGGAACTGCATCCCCCTCTTAAATACCTAGGTTCACTACTGATAATTACAACAGTTAAAACTGTGGGCTAAGAACTAAAAACTTGCAATTAGCCAATAAAATTGAACTCGGAATAGAAATGATGCACATTTCTTTTAACCTACGTGAATTCAAAAGAGTGGGCTACTTTTTATATTTAACAGTTTACTGCAAACCACAAATACGGCAGAAAATTTGATACGAAAACTGACAATTCATAAAAATAAATTAATCGGCAATTACCAGGTTTGCATATGTGTTTATTAAAAAACAGTGATATTAATGCTAAAAACAGTAAAGCGTAGAAAATAGGATGTAAGCTACATTAAAACATCCTTAAAATTAGTGAAACAAAAAAAATTGGCATTAATACTTTGAAATGTATATTAATGAGTTACCTCGAGGGGGCGGCGTAGGGCCCGTTGGCTAGGTCCACGCCGCTGTCCTCGCTCGGTGTGCGCAGGCCTTCGTCCTCCAGGCCCATCATGTCGCCCTGGCCCGACCAGGCTGAGTGAGGGGGCGGTGGGTGGGCGTGGCCGCGGCGCCGCCCCGACCTATTAGCCGCCCTTCGGTCCGTCATCGCCCTAGAGCCAGGAAGGAGGCGCGAAGACGGCTCCACGCACGTGGAACACGAACGCCCACCGTTCCAAGTAGTCTGGTGCTGAGGCAGGTACAGGTCGCCGTAAGCCAAGTCGCTTCCGTCTGGCATGTAGGCCGGGTTAAAACGCGCCGGTTCCGTTCCCCTCTGCGTTATACAAAAAAAAAAAAAATCAACAATTAAAGGCAGTGCCACACCATAGCGAAGCCGTGTCCTTTAGCCACCTCCGTCTCCGACAAAGCAGCACGAGCGAAATTGGAGACCTCTCTGTAACACTTGTTCACTGTAAGCTATCAGATACGGCAGTGTTGCTGTAGTGTTTAGTCCAAGTAAAACATTACTGCTGTATTAAAATGTTTTTATTTTTCGTTCAACCTTTTTACTTTTGAACGCGGTAAGTAAGGTGATGATTGATGTATGTGTGGTGAGCATCGTACTTGACTATACTATACTGCTGAAAAAGGTTACAAATATTAATGGGATATACATCCCAGAGCCATTTTTTCCGATCCACCACATCAAGTACGGCCCCAAAGGTCTATTTACCTACCGTTAGTCCTTCCCTTGCTAAAAAACCGTTTTAAAATGTGGCGTCTAGGAGATTTTCTGTTGAATATGGCTAACTTTATTTACGTTCGTCCCGAACATATATGATGCATCGCGCGCCTACAATAACCATGACGTGTCATCTCTGTGCGTGCATGTACTAATTTTCTAATAATTACCATGAGATTTAAAATCTAAAAGACTAATGAGGTAAAAATTTAAATTAATTATTCCAATAGATCGCCGAAGCAAAATTATAAGACACTAGCCTAGAAAATTATAAATTGTGATTTTAAAATACGAGAATCATTCCGGTTTGTGACGACACAATCGTTAACTTGATTCTGTCTCGTGTACTATTCCCAAAGCCAACCGAGACAGCAGCTATGCGAGGAACGCTGCTACCACCCCAGCCGACCTTGACGCTGTAATTGCTCGGATGACGATCAGCGCGTAGCTGTAATAAGGCACGCGGAATGTTATAGGGTAGGCCGGGTGTCCCTTTAATCGTCACATATCATCATATGAACGGATAGAAGACGACATAAGACATGAGTGAAGAAAACTGAAAAGTTGAGCAAAAAAAGTAGGCGGGTGTGGATGAGGTGGGTATGCGGCGATGCGCTTATCTTACTCTTGTTAATTCTAAGGTAATCTGTGTTAAATTATTAATTAATACCAATATCAAGAAATACATTATTCGATAACCTAAACCCTAACAAAGCCATACATTATTCCTTCTTTGTTTATCCGTCAATTTTTATGAGACATTATTTTATTTACACTCGTGTACTAAAACATTAAATCATACAGGTTCTTTTTTAATAACCATTTTTTTTTTCCGGCTGTTGCAGTGGTTGTAATTTTCATTGCATGTCTAATGGTTGAATACAGCAGTTAAGTTTCATGTGGACTATACAAACTACAACAACAACATAGTGATATTTGAAACCTTACAGAAAAGCGTATTAGTGTTCCTTTCCTGTTTCGATTTCCATTAGTTACATTTTACATTTAACATCAAACGAGTTCATATTTGTTTTCTAATCTAGTTACGCGTTGAACTGGGGTCACTAGTATCACCTTGGTGTCACGAAGTAAGTAGCCGTAGTGCTCGTGTTACTGCTAGATATGTGCGCTTATTTTCAAATTATTCGACTCAAATTTCGATAAGTTGGGGTAAGCCGTGCGTGCCTCGACTCATTTTCAGTTTCACGTGCCACGAGAGACTATGATTCTTTGCATTTTGATGGCTGACAGACATCTCGACATATCCCATAGACGAACGAAAATGGATATTTTTAAATGAGATGGCCGTGTATATTAGAGGTCGTTCGCGCACGAGATTTTTCAAAAACTGGAAAGAAGCCCGGCTCGAGGCAGCGGCGGAGAGGCCCCAGAATGCAATGCTGTAGCATGTAACAATGGGGCAACAATAGGCGAGGCGCACAAGGCCGAATTAGAGATCACTCGAACAAGGTGCTAACGATGCTTGGGCGCGGAAAAAGTGACATTGTCGTTACATCTAGTTAACATTGTCGCCAGAGAAAGGTTAACTGGGCCGTACTTATCAAATGGTCTTGGTTTTCGCTTAAAAGGCGCTTGTTTACACCATTTCAGAGCGTTACCCACATTCTACACAACATCCACATACCAGATTCTTCGTCAACCAATAGGCTGATGTGGGTTACGTGATCTCGTTTTAGTTATGAAAATCGCAGCACTGCTGCGAATAGTGTTGTTCCATTTTTAATTTACCGATAATTCTTTATATTGCTCGATGATTCTACGATGCTACATCTAGGAGTTGACCAGTTGAAAAGGTGAAAAGACAGCTTTAAATCTTCAAGTTTTAAACCATAGGGTGCGAATTCTTCGGCCTTTGGCCTCAAAATTGAGTGGCCGTCATGACTGAATGACTTATTTAGTTCTTCAATGTGGGGTTGGGGAAACTAGTTGAATTATTTCCGCGATTTTTGCCACAATAATGCATCTGCCTGCAACAATGCAGAAGCAACTACCCATGGCGATGACGCGTGCTGAATCGAGAAACACGCGAGCGTGCTGCCATCAAAAATAGACATGGGACATATAGCTCATTGGGCGGAACATAAATATAAATACGCAATTTTAATGTTCCTTTTTTTCGCAAACAAAAATCGGTGGAAAGAGGCCATACGATACACGTCATAGACCAGACCGTAGCAATTACAATAAAAAGGAAGCGCAAAAAGCCAGCAAATTAACTGAACAAAAAACGGCTTTGCCGTTTAGAAAAAGAGACCATTAGAGCAGACATGAATATCACTAATCAAACAAACAAAACGGTTGGATATTTCACACACATACAAAATACAAACACAAAATTACAACATATGCACACACGCACATGAAACAGAACGAAAACCTAAACCCACAAACACGAACTAGAACTAACATAGAAACCTTCAAACACAAACATGGCCAAAAAAACTGCCGTTCACGGCGAAGCCATATTTTGTTCAGTTAATAACAGAATAACTCAAAGTTGATGGCGGGTGGGTTGCTGCAGCAAATATCTCGATGTTTCTGCCGCCGCAGCGTGAGGTAACTACTATATTTGGGCTGAATTTAACTTTTTATTAACACAAACAGAAAACGGGGTGGCCGTGTGCTCTTCCGCTTTACAGTCATGTGGCCAACTCCAGTGAAGATGAATAAGAGGAAAGTTCAAGGCCTCGTAAACAAGTAGCAACATCATGCAGTCTTTTAAAGCTTCATTAAGAAGTTCCTAAACTAATCTCACAGATTAGCGGCCAGTATACTGCCTCATCCAATTCGATAACGCCATTTCCACCGAAAGTATCGTCACTCACGCTTCAGTTTTTTAGAAACGTACTCGATGCTCCAGTGCACGTATAATCCTATGTTCCATTATGCTTGCGTTGTCAAGGGTCTTGCTTACTGGCCGATAAATAAGTTTATTTCGCATAGTTGAGTGCCACCTTCTGTAAGCTTGAGTGGACGTTCTGTGTCACGACAATTTCCACTATTTGTTGATTATGTTTGTGTATCAGTTAGACGATGGCGTTCGGCAACAATGCGGTAAGACTTTCGCTGTTTACCCGAGTGGCGAAGCCACGAAGGCAATAAAGCGAAAGTCTTACCGCATTGTTGCCGAACAGCATCGTCTAACATATTTGTACAACGATGAGTTGAATCTTTAGTGAACGAGTCATTGTTGCAATAAAACGACAGTGTTAGCGTATTGTTGCCGAATCATGGTCGAACATATTTGTACAACAACGATTTGCATTGTTAGTAACCGGGCCATTGTTGTTACAGTATCACGAGCCATTGTTGGCGGGAATGTTCTTTGCTCCAACTTCGTTTTTAAAACCAATTACTAACAAAAACGTCAAGTGTGCCGTAAAAAAGGGGGTTATATGAGTGAAGTTTCACTTTTCTTGTTAAAATGTACACGGATAAAATTTGGATGATTTTTAATTGAAATAATCAAATGTACAATTGAGAGCACAGCACTTAAACAGATGCAATTTTCTCAATTGTACATTTGATTACTTCAATTAAGAATCATCCAAATTTTATCCGTGTACATTTTAACAAGTGAAACTTCAATCATATAACCCCCTTTTATTCCGGCACACTTGACGTTTTTGTTAGTAATCCGTGTACCTTTTGTTCGGCTATGGCGTCGTGCTACAAAGGTTAACTGCAATAAATGCCTTATCATACACGACGATAGCCGTGTATATATATGATGAAGTCCTTTCTCCAGCAAAACTAAGAACTATTAATTTCTCCATTTCTATTCAATATATTTCGACCAAACTTGGCCAGATAGTAGATAGCAACTTTTCCAAACTTTACATCAACTTTTATGCAATTCCGTGCAAGAGTAAAAGTAGGGAGCCACACGTAAATTTGAAAACTGTTCACTTCTTTGTTCTTCTTCTTCGTCTTGTGTGACACGGTTTCGGAAAAAACTACTGCACCTACCTAAAATCTGAAACATGGTCTTAGCCAGAAATTTCCCTGGGCTTCATCCTCAGAGAGACCACTTTTTCGATTGGTCGATCCATTCCGGAGTTACGGGTCCCTGTACGATCATTTTGATTGTTTTACATTGTTTTAACCATATTAATTTGGGAACAATGCCACTCAGCCAAATCCAGATCCATTCTTCGTGCACGTGTTACGTCTTTGCTAAAAAGTTCATTGTTGAAGGGCAAATTGAAAGAATCCGAAGAAGGATTTCCCAAGGTCCCCTTTCCAGGGGTTCGACCAGATCAGCAAACCTCCAGCAACTAGGCTAAGCTCTCTCACAACTCAGCCACGATGACCACTAGTTTACTAAATACGCGATAGACAGAAAAACAAAATTACACATGCATGCAATACCCTCCAATAATGACGATCGTAACTTTAAATTTTAACATTTTCTTTCTGAATTTTGCTTTGGCGTTACAGTATAAAATGGGGAAAATTTATTCGTTTTCGCCTGACAGTATGTTACATTACACGTCTATCTGTACGAGATTAACTTCCCATGGTTCCTAGATGCATTCGTATTCTAATTTACAGTTAATTTAAAATCACCATTTGACGTCTTGTTTAACCAGCTTGCACACACCAAAAATTGAAATAAGAGTATTACAATCATGTATCGTTGAAAACCGACCTTGGAGGTTCTCGGTGACTGAGAAGATGCCACATGACTGGTCAGATGGTCCATCGAGACAGACGAGAAGCGATTCCGCTGGGATCGGTCGTCCGGTCCAAGACGCTGCCGGGTCTAAAAACAGACAACCAGCTCCATGAGTTGAGCTAAAACGACCTTCAGCTTCCACGACCAAACATTAACGACATTGAATATTACACACGTCAACATTTAACACTGCTATATTAAGTTTAACATTAAGACACTTTATTGTTTACTTGCATTTTAATATTTAACTGTTTATTTACTGCACAGTACTCGTATCAGTAAGTAACAAGAATTGTTGTAAAGAAACACGTGCGCCATGAATTTAAACTTTCCTCCTGTGGCATCCTAATGAGCGTAGTCTTCTATTGTACACAATGCAAGTTGTCAGCCCCGTTATCTGTTGTTGGAGTACATATTATAAGTGCAGAAGTCTATTAAGTCTTAATTTCGAAGTGTTGATTAACTGTGCAGCAGCATGCTGTACACTGTACAGTATCAAAGTGTGTCTGATGAGGCCTTATGTCATTAAAATACATCGGTTAAAAACAACTGCTTTGCAAAATTACAAAAGTGTAATTCTTACAGACATTGGAGGGCTTATTGCAAAGGGTTAAACGACAAGCCTCCACTGTCATTTTAATGGCAATGGTCAGAAGTTTATGATTAATTATTGAAAGTTGTGTTCGATAAATCCTTAGATCTGTATTCGGAAATCTACGCAAAAACTGGTGTAAGAAAAACTGCCAAGTTTGCATAAAGGGTCGGTCTTTCAAAGTAGTGAAATCACTTAACCAGGAAAAGGCATTCTTGAGCCTGGAATGATTAGCTGCCAATGTGACGGATTACATAAAGGTCTATACCTGAGCCATATGTTTGCACTGTACTCAAGTTATGCAACAACAACGGTATTGATAATGTGCGCCAAATTACATTTGTGACAGCGGATTTCAGCAGAATACAGTACAGTTATGCGAGATGTCAATTCATTAGCATCACGTTCTCTATACGTGTATTGTGTTTGATTTTTGGATGGTTGTACAAAAATACCTGTGAACGGAACCGCGTAAGATATGACATAACTAGGCGTGAAAATTTCATTATGCACACATCCACTCACGTTTACTCACACAAACTCGCAGACGTTCACTTTCTTTAAATTTTTGCGAGAGTGGAGGCATCAAAGAAATTAAAGAATTGGACAATGCGCCAAGTTTGCTGGTTAAAGGCACATAAATCCCTCCGTTCAGGCCGCTTTACTCTGCGTCACCTACGCTAAAATTTAGTTCAAACGACCGCAGCGCGCATTGCTCTATGACACTAGTCATACTAATTTCGGGGCCGCTGCAGCGTACGACCAAGTAGCAAACGTGAGCGAAGGATTAATTATCCATCCTCCAGGGCCGCGGCTTGCCAGCGATGTGGCAGGAGTTATATACCGCTCGGACCGAGCCGTTTAAAACAAGCCTAATAACATTCACGCGCCACTACTGTTGCACGGTGAAACATTGTGCCCTGCCCAGTGAAAGCAAGACAGTGCAACCGACCTACTACCGACCTACTCTCTTACAGCGTCAAAAAGTTCAACATAGTCTAGCAAGCAACGTACACAGTGAGAAACAACGTGACATAATTTACCCTACCAATGTTTACTTTTTTTAAAGGCCTACTCCTTTAGAAAAATATTTTGTTTCTACTTGATTGGAGTTGGACCATTATTGTGCTTACAATGTGAATTTGCTTTCCAACTCTTTTTCCAAAAAAGACACCAGTCTCTTAGTGAGCTGTTGTTGTTGTTGTTGCTTTATATAAAAAACTCGACGCAATATATGTAAATAATGTACACGATGCTAATGAACTAACATTTTAAATAAGTGTACGCTACTTATGGAAATACTCGACATAACACTATTCGGATCAAGCCAGCTCTCAAAAATGTGATTTGGCCCCCAAAGCCAATACCATTGTTGCTGAAATATTGTTTCTTACACTGCTGAAATATGTTGGTCTTAGTACTGTGAAAACCTACGACTCAGGTATGGAAGTTTATGCAATCAGTCATATTGGCAGATAATTTTAATCATCCTGGCTCGAAGAAATCAAAGAAGAGGGCAACGCACCAAGTTTGCTTGTTAATAGGGTTAACCTTGGTAGCCTTTCACTGGTTGAATGTTATCACGGTTTTCAAAGGCCCACCCTTTTACACCGATTTTGGTTTTCGGTATGAGATATTACAGTATCAGTTTAAACTTTAAAGTCGAAATTTTATAATTCTAATACAACTGTATTGCCTGAGAGTCATTTTGATTTGTGATTACGCTACAACCCCAAAGATGCCAAGATAGCACTCATATTTGCTACCTATGCAGCAAGTTGAGTAGGAATCATTAGTAAAATGTCTAGGCACAGGCTGGCGTACTGCCGCCAACTGGAAAAGTGACCACTACCAGACTTGGGTCTTTTAACTGCAACGAACTTAGACCTGATTTAAGCCTACTGGTGGAAATTCCTCATGCGGTAGAAATCGTTGCAAATCGTTGGAATCAGGTGTCTTGGGTCCAGTAACGTTGATTTGTTTTACTGGCTAGCTACTACTAGCTAGCTACGGATAGGACTCCCATGTTAATTCTCATAGGCTATAAAAAACACGTCTAAAGCTCGTTAGGGAAGGTACGCACGCATGTCTAAATTTTGGCACACAGGTATAAAGAGTAATATGGGGAAGTGCCTTTTCTAAAATGGAGGTTGTAGGTGGAAGCACGTGGCTCTGAAGTAGCTCGTAAATGCAAAATTATTGTTGAACCCATTGTTTGTATTGTCATCCAACAGTGTTATAATATGCCTACCAGGGAGTCGAACCGTAACCGAACCGTAACCGAAAACCGGTAAAAACCGTTTGAAATTGCCGAACCGAAACCGCAACCGAACCGAAAAAGTTACAGGCGGCATTAACCGTAACCGTAACCAAACCGAAATAAAATATCGGTTATTTTTTTCGGTTCTTGCGCGTTTGCTTGGCGTCACTTCTGGATCATCATTGTTGTTTTTAGCGATACTCACATCCTGAAATCGCGGATAAAGATTTACCAACAGTAACTAATAAAGTTTTAATAACGAATGTGCATTAAGTAGTTGCAATTTGGTTAAATTAAGTTTGATACAGACAAAAATTGACTGCTAGCATGTTGGTTAGAATGATGCTATGCTAAGCTAAATAAGCAGTAAGCATAACAATGAGTAATTATGTCCCGCATTGGTTCACCCACAATGCCATATCCTGCATGGGTTCACCCACAATGCCATATTTCGCGCGACCATGAAGAGTTCGCAAGGTAACAATGATACACCAAAATTGTAGTAACATTCTCCCCCCCCCCCCCCCTTCCAAACCTTTCTCCGCATTACAGTTGTATACGAACCAAGGCGGGTGGGGAGGAGGAAAGCGTCGTGCAAAGGCCCAGACATTGTCTTCTCCGGACCAGGCCTGTATGAAAAAGATAGGGTGATGGAAACTGCAATGACGTTGGGGAACTAAGCAATTTCCTTTACTGTTGTGCTTTGCCTGGTTTCGGTAGGAAGTGGTTTGAAAGAATTCTTTTTTTGTTTGTTAAAACTACTTTAGTTAGGCAGCCTGCAATGTAAACCTTTGTTAAAATGAGTGAGCTACTTGTTTTACGGCCCTGAACAAGTGATACTCCATTAATAAACTGTTGACTTTGATATTACAGTAAATTTGCAAGCTTTGCAAATCTGAAAACTAAGCAGCTAAAAAGCTTTGCAAATTTGCAACTAAAAAGCAACTAGAAAGGTACGCAAATTTGCAAACTAAGGTCAAACTTATTTGTTCGTTGTTAGTTGTTCGAGCAAATAATTATGGCTAGTCAAGTATTTAAACCGGTTAAAACCGTAACCGAGTAAAACCGGTTAAACCATAACCGGTTATAACCGGTTAAAACTGTAACCAGTTATAACCGGTTAAAACTGTAACCAGTTATAACCGGTTAAAACCAAAAAATAAAAACGGTTCGAACCGAACCGTAACCGAACTGAAATTTTAAATAAAGCCGAACCGTAACCGAAAACCGAACCGAAAAAAATAACGGTTCGACTCCCTGATGCCTATGTGTTATACGTGCATCGTTTCATTACTTAATTGTAAGAAAGATTGTTGTAGCAGGACTATGGCCTTGGGCCATGGCCCGGAATTAATTTTCATTATCCGGCTCACAAAAACAACAAATTCCACTAAGAGACTTGACCATTGCGGGCTTTCCCTGGTTGAATGATATCACTACTTTTAAAGTCGGAACCTTTTTGGGAAAAACTTGGTGGCTTCTCTTATAGCAGTTTTGGTTTTGGGTGGTTTAGTTTTACCCCCTTGCAAGGTCCTCACTGGCATACCAAGTAGCACTCGCTGCTGTCAGTCTGCATTTCAACGACTGTTCCATGATTTATCCTGTTGCGAATTTTGCTTACACGAATTTTGCTACATTGGAATTCATTCCAGTCATACAGAAATTAAAAGAATTGGAAAACCTTGCATTCACGTGTTTTTTTGTTATTTTTTTTTTTTTTTTTGGCAGACAACTTTTGTTTTATAGGCAGTTAACATTCAACAGTTTTGTAAAACAAAAAAAAACATCAATGATATAGCATTTTCATTTGATGCCACTGAATACTGGACATATCCTAGGGTTGCTAGTTTACGTCATAATGAATTCCTGGTTAGATCGTTGCATTAACTATGGAAGAAAATTATCACAAATAAAAACGAAGAAAATCCTTGTATCCTAAATTAAAAGGTTTAGAAATAGTCTCGTGAACGTGTATGGTGCACACAACCACCTTCACACACGATGCCCGCTACATCAAGCCAACTTTACAACCAGCAGGCCAAGTCAAGCCCGCTACACTACCCATTTCCCCTAAGTAAACATAGAATGCATCAAAATTAGCATTGGAATGAAGAAATTAACATCGGGGTCCATAATTGAGTGCACCATACTACTCCTCAATCATCAGATCAGTAGAGAGACTGATAAATCAGGAACAACGTGTTCTTGGAACACTGATGGCACACCCCGCAGTGCAGTTCTAAAGGATATGGAATGGAATACAAATTTTTTTTTGTTTACAGTACGCGCCCATCTCTAAAGAGCGAGTAGCGTCCGGGAGGCATATGGTGGGCACCCAAATTATTGACGTGGAATACGAGTGAAAATAATTAATTAAAGAAGGTATAATAGGAAAATGTGTTTATACGGGTTTGTTTATACGTTGGACCCCTAGACAAAGGTTTAAGACCAAATCTGCAGAGCTTACTGTAAACTTAATGTAAATGCTAATTGTAAATTCTACTTTAATAAATGAAGTAGCTGAGTTTTCAGTTAAACTGTATGGCTGACAGTAGAGCTTCAGGCTTTAATTTTACTGGTCATGGTTCAATTCCTCAATCAGGTATAAGTCTGACATTCCTATCTCCTATGCAACAGAAATAGTTCGTCTGAATCGGATTATCTTAAACCTAGGCCTCGGGGACATTTTTATTTTTTGTGTGTGGGCTATTTGCTTTTGTTTTGTGGCGGAAAAAACCAAGGGTGCAGGTTGGGCTTTCCGTGGCGGGGAATGTAATACTCAACAATTTTGTATATTTCTATAGTACCTAGAAAAAGA
>JAHWFP010086668.1:0-11331 GCA_023313725.1 Lithobius niger
TTAATATCGGGAAAACGAAACGGGGGTATTCGCCAATTAAAACACAAACGCAACAGGATTTTTAAATATAATCGAACAAGCGGCTGCAACGACTACGTAGTCGCTACCGTTCTTCTGTGCTCTTCCAACACTTTCGAAAATGTTGAGACGCACACCTGGATTTCGGGATTTTCGACGTCGTGCTAAGGGTGGCCGCACAACAAAGTCTCCAAAACGTCTGACGACAGGACATTTTGTCGAAACCTGTCTCAGTATGCTGCAGACGTCTCCAAAACCATAGGAATGAGCTGAGTGCCACACACCCCGGATGTGACGGTGTCACGAGCTCACGATAACAAAGCTAAGCTCCTTCTAGTTCCGTGTGACGGGGGTCTCTCCACCAGATGCGATGTCTGTCGAGTCTCTCGACGTTTCGTCTTGCAACGCACATTTTGTCGACTTTGAAATGCGGCCACCGTTAGTACTGATTGGTTAATCTCCTCCTCTGACGTCATAAGCACTCCTAATCTAGTCAAATCCATACAAAATTGCTCCCAACTGAATGGACCGTTTTGCAAGGTATGAATATTGATTTCTGGAGTTTGTGGGTTGGGTTGTACAAACTAACATGTGGCGTTTCATATCCGCTTTACAGTGCTTATCTTTAATGAAAACCTAATTCGACATTCATATCGTGAAAATTAATTGAATAAATAAAAATCACAATGTTTCGTCCCCTAGGTCGGGGTTGTTATCAAGTGAAAAAAAAGTTAAAACACATTCAAAGCACAAACAACTAAAATATATCATACAATTCAAGAAGTATTTTTTTTACTAATGGAGTTCTGTAACGCCATTAATGTAGCCTATGGTGGTTGTAAGAAAGTGGGAGTTCGGTGGTGGCTTACTTACTCACCACTTTGTACGAAATTACTTCACGACTAGCACCTTGTTAGCAAAAATATCATCTGAATTAAACCTCCGACCCCCCCCCCCCCCACAAACACCATCACCAAGTACTGCAAGATTCCAGCCAGATACACTAAAAATATTATGCGTACCATACGATCAACCAGGCCTGGGTGTCCAGCCACCTACGTCCAAACGCCTTGACGCTTCACATTAGATCAAACCTTAAATTAAAAACAAAAACCAGAAAACTCATTGGTTTGACGTTTCCTAAATATCAATATATACGGATGCAAACCTACTTACGTTTCCTTTTGGACTTACATGGCAGAGAGCGGGGAATCGAACCCACGACGTTTGAAACCAAAGGACGAGGTCCTACCGCTGAGCCATACTGACACGGGTTTGATTTCAAAGGTCGTGGGGTACGATTTCCCGCTCAGGTAGTCTGACATTTAAGTCCAAAAGGCAACGTAAATATAGGTTTTCATCCGTATTTATTTAATCCATCTTGAGCCCATTGGCTTTCCGTCCTGTTTAATCCTAAATATCAAGACATGCCCGTATTCCAAAACTAACATTGCATTTAAAATGCCTATCACAAAAACATTTTCATCTTCTCTTACACTGCAGAAGTGCAGCAGATTTTTTACAATATTTTACTTAACATAGAGCACTTAAAATATACGTTCTGTTAATATCCTGCAAAACATATCATGTAGTCACTCGACGTTGTGTTTTTTTTATTTTCCACAACTCCGGCAGTCCGGTTTTTAGTTTTCGTTTCCACCTGAGGTTAATAATTTCAGTTTTGGGTTCAACCTGGGTTAATCAGGTTTGATACGGTATATATTCCAGAGCATCCCTACAGTACTTTATTAATTCCGAATGCATTTTCAGACGCAACTTTTTTTCCTTGCAGATTGTCCTGTTACACAGGCACTGGCCAGTAATTAACGCCACAAATATCTGTGTCACGAGCCATATACGCGCGCTACACTAAAGGACTCTGCGTGTCCTTTTCCACTCGTTGCAAATACCTTTCCAAATCGTTGGTTTGTCTGTCGAACACCAAAATCCTGAGGTTACAAACCGAGCAATCAGTCAGCCGTGAAACTCCTAACAACAATATTATTATTCCTTATAAGGACAGCGAATTGTCACTGTTGCACTATATGCCTAGTCCGCAGCGGCGGATCTAGACTGGTGGGCGTGGGGGGTTTATCCAGAGGGGCGCCAAGCCATCCTCCAGTACCCCCCTGGGGGGGGTGGGAACTAGAACGTCCCAAGTTGTTGCGTGGGGAATAGCTGTACCTGTATACAGTCCATCACTGGATCCACCACTGCTGGTCCGTACAGCTAACAGCAAACGTATCACCCATACTAACCATGCGTGGTTGTCTTTTGATGTTGCCACAATGGATGAGTATAACTTCTTAGCCATGCTTCGCTAATACATCGTGCATGCGATAATGTTTTGAGTTTGTAAAGGTTTACAGTAAAAATGTTACCGTAAGGTTAGCTAGTGGCAGTAGTGTACCAAACAACTGTAACATTGAAAATACTTTTTTTATTTTGGTTAAGGTTACCGTCAACCCCTAGAGGTCAAATTCTATTCTAATCATCCATTTAGAATTAAATTTGGTGGATATGTTTCCCCAGTGCTACAAAAATTTCTGCAAACCGCCCGCCCCCCCCCACCCAAGAGGGGGCAAATTTTACGGCCTTTAATTGTGTCAAGATATCTTCAACACATTACGTCTGATTAAATCCTTTTTTTAAATGACACGTGTTGGCTCGGGTATATTCTGTACTAGGATTATTCAGCTACACACAGCCAAAGTGGTGACATGATATTTTTCGTGAATGATTGCCACGGTTTTCATGAATAATTGCCACTGTTCCTGGCCGTGGTGCCTTGAGAAATCTTGTTCTGTCCTAATATCAACTTAGTAGGGTTTCATAACTCCAGTGTCCTATAGACTCGAGCCTCAAAAAATTCCAAAGATATAGCTTCGTTAGTTTAGGCACAAACTTAACAAGTAGGTGAGCATTTGCCCCTCGAAAAAAAAATATAAAAATTGTGACTTTTTAGGGTGGGTTGATAAGAGTTTTGCTACACGTGTATCTTGACGTAGCTCGAATTAATCCAATAAGAACATTTGAATTAAAGTGTGAATAGAAATGTTTCTTTTACTCTTTAGGTTAGGAAATGAATAAATGAATCCTATATAGGACCGAATAAAATCTGCACACAAACCAAAACTGATTATTGTGTGCACAGCGTTATCTTGAGTCCTTATGGTATTTTATGAGCGGCTATGTCTTCCTGGAGGGAGCGGCTTTAATCGACGGCCGCCATTGTTTTTTTTTTTAACCATCTTGGATAGCAACAAGGCACTCTGCTACCAAAAACGCACAATCGATCATCTGTGTTCGTTCTACGGCGAACTCAAGATATGACGCGGACACTTTAGTAATTATTCCTCGGCCGTATACAGGGGCACAGTCTGGTAATTCACAATGCAAGCTCGCTCTGTGTAAAGCCAAAATCGACTTTAGAATTTTAAAGGGGGTTCCGATTTAAGCTGATGTGACGCGCAACGACATAGTCAATATTCTAGTTCAGGAGCTATACCGGAATAAATGTTTTTTTTTGTTTTTTTTTTATTTTGTTATGAGTTTTATCTCGTTGGCAGGGAATGATTTAACTAAACAATGTCTTCACTTGGTGTATGTATAACATACCAAAAACCAAAACTGGTGAAAAGAACGCCGAGTTCCGAAAGGTCCCGGCCTTCAAAGGAGTAATATCAACACACCAAAACATTCGCCCAGGTAATCGCACCGCTTAATAGTTCGAAGGGTAAATGAAAACTAGAAATGTGTTCAAGTTTGCATTTAACCTGCGAACTATTAAGCGGTGCGATTACCTTGGCGAATGTTTTGGTATGTTGATATCACTCCTTTGAAGGGACGAACCATTCAGAACTAGGCGTTATTTTCACCAGTTTTGGTTTTTTGATATGATATCACTCCTTTTTTTAAATTGTGTATTAGACTCAAATCCACTACCGTGCAGATGTGTAATAACGTGCCACGTCAACAAGAAATTGGTTTTCAACACTTTGCTACTACCTTTTGCCTATAGACCGAACCATTCTCAACATAGTCACCTCTTTATAGGTTCTTAGTTTGGTTTTAATTTTGATGTAATTTGTTTTATTTAGTTAGTTTAGGTGTATTGATATCACTCCTTTGAAGGGCAGAACCACCGTCAACTGGATGGCCTCTTTACCAGTTTTTGGCTTTGTTTATTTTGCTTTGTTTTTACAATTTGTTTATTTTTCGTGAATTGGACGTGAATACAATTTCCTTGGCAACATCGTTTACATTTATGGTGAAACACTAGTGTGTGTCTAGGCACGCACGTCAGTATACACGTTGTCATTATCCGAACTTTGGCCGTCCAATGAGAGACGATGCCGACAATACTAATAATGGTTATAACAATATTTTCGCACTTATGCGCCCTCCCACGCCATCCCCGTTACACCCCCAGGCTCCAAACCATAAAAGGTACGCAGTTCGTATTGTACTGCGCCCATTCGTCCAATTTCATAGCTGGAAGCCTTCCAGTTATCTCGGTATCGATGAATAATCACCGTATGGGATTTAACATAGGGATGAGCAAATTAGCTAGCTAGGTAGTAACCTTTGGTTGATAATGAAAGGGCGATTTTTGACACCGATGTCATCGAAACTTTTAGTACGAGTGACCATAATGTTGTGACCTTTAAGCTTAATTGCAGTGACCTACCTGGGGTAAATAGAGAAGCTGGCTTTTTTAAAAGAATAAATTTCAATATCCTCCGCGATAACTGGGAACCATATTTAGGAAAATATATAATATTAACACTATCTGGAAATCATTTACAGATATCCTATCCAACTACGTTCTAGAATCAACGGAACATATTATTAAGAGAAGAGATAAACGCAAATTACCAAGAGAAATCAAAAAAAATACTCTTCTAAAAAAGAAGCTGTGGAAACAACTGAAGGATGCTGGAGGTGATACCACCAAAAAATTATATAAAGAATGTAGTAACAAGCTAAAGCTACTGACTAAATCATACTTGATAACTTGTGAACAAAAAATTATTCAAGAGGGAACTATGAGTGTCATCTTCAAATACGTTAAACAAAAAACTAAGGCCTCCAACAGAATTCCTCCATTACATTTTGAAAACAAGTTATTAATAAACGTTCATGACAAAGCTAATGCCTTAAATCATACATTTTGTAAAAATTGTATAGTAGACAACTTAAATTCTGTATTCTTGGAACCTGTTGTCCCGTGTCATTTGCAACCATCACATATCCTATTAATTAAAACTGTCGACTTTACAAACGTAACTATTCTTACAAGCCTAAAAAACCTGAAAGGTAGCTTAGCTGTTTGTCCGGATGGGTTTTCTTCTACTTTCTATAAGAAACTTGCATCACAACTTTATATACCATTATTTTTAATCCTGAAACTATCCCTCAAATTAGGCACTATACCTGATTGCTGGAGGATGGCCAGAGTGTGTCCTATTTTTAAAAAGGGAAATGCAGCAGAACCAATAAATTATCGTCCAATCTCTCTCACCTGTGTCCGCTGTAGAATTCTTGAGCGGATCATACGAGATGCTATTTTAAAACATCTGTACGTGAATAACCTTATACCTGAAGATCAATTCGGGTTTTTTCCTGGTCGCTCCACAACCCTCCAATTACTGAAATGCATCGATGACTGGCAAAATCAATTGAAATGGGCGTACCTGTAGATATTATTTGCATCGATTTCGCAAAAGCATTCGACTCAGTAGTGCATTCAAAGCTTCTGGATAAACTGAAAAATGTTGGCATTGAAGGAAATATCCTCTCTTGGATTAGGGACTTTTTAAATCGCAGGTCCCAGGCAGTTTCCGTGGGAGAATTTCTTTCTGACACTAGGCCAGTTACTAGTGGTGTTCCACAAGGATCTGTTTTGGGTCCACTTCTTTTTTTGATTTTTATCTCTGACCTATCGACACATAATAGGAGTATAAAAATGCCTAAATTCGCCGATGATATCAAACTCTATAAATCAATAAAAACAGTTGATGACCATTATTCTCTTCAGTCTGCTTTTGAACATGTGCAAGCTTGGTCGTCACGCTGGCAACTTCCAATCAACGTTCAGAAATGCCAGACCATCCCGCTAGGCAGAACAAATTTAAGTTATACATATTCGCTAAATAAATCCATACTGAAATCCGAACCTTCAATAAAAGATCTTGGTGTCTATTTGTCTTCTGATCTAAATTCCACAAACCACTGCACTCAGATTGTTTTCAGAGCAAAAAAATTGGTCACATCATCAGACGCTGTTTCATATCAGGCTATGCCCCAACATTAGTACAGGCATTCACTGTTTATGTACTACCCATCCTCGAATATGCAAGTCAGGTCTAGTCCCCACATCTAATTAAGAACATTAAACTTGTTGAATCTGTTCAAAGATCGTTCACAAAATATCTCCGTGGTTGCTATAATCTATCTTATAGGCAGCGATTAGAACATCTTGGCCTTGAATCTTTGGAGCTTAAATGACTCAGGGCAGACCTATGTCTCACCTTTTCGATCTTACACGGGCTTGTTAACATTGACCCGAAGCTTTTCTTCAAAATTCGCGGAAACGAATATACTCGGGGTCATCCACTTAAAACTTACAGTAGCAGTAATGAAAAGAGACTGTACAAAATACTTTTTTTCAAACCGAGTGGTACAGCCGTGGAACTCCCTTCCATCTGTGCTGGTGGCGTCTACTAGTCTCCATCAATTTAAACGAGGCCTAAAAAAGGTAAACCTTTCTATATTTTTAAAATGTATCTTTGATTAGTTATATTGTTGTATTTGTTTTGTTCGTTTTATTCTCTGAAATTACACATTTCTTTGCTATTCAGTTATGACTTAATAACTGAAAAATCCTTACGAAAAAATTCCACACATTGAAGAAATTTTGTATTTTATAATCAAATTGCCCTGCCACGTATATTGCAGATTGGCTCCACGGTTTTTTTCTTTACTTTTTATTATTATTATATACATTTTTTTTTTAAATTATAAATAGCTCTAGTTTTACTTTTCACTCCAGTTTTTAACTTTCACTGAACCGGTTTCAAGCATTTCATTGTTTTACTTCTAGGCTGAATATTTGTAACCTCGCATGGTCGTTTCCTGTTTTTGTACTACTTCACCTATTGTTCTATTATTATTATTATATATGACTGCACATTTTTATGTTATTTTTGAATTTAATCTAGTTTGTATATACTTGCATAGGACAGGTATAAGTGGAACATAGCTTTTCCTTCCTGGTTCCTTTTGTCACGATGATGACAATAAACTATTTCTTACTCTTATTCTTACTCTTACTCTTACATTTTCAACGTTAATTGAGGGTCAGATTTTGCATTGAAAGCACCTTAGCTGGCATTCGTGCACGAGTTAATTTTTGTCAGGTGGGTCATTGCTCTCGATTTCAACACAATTTAAGCTTTTGTACCGCATTATTATTTTTCCTCAAGTACCTGAAATGTGCCCAACTATGCTTCAAGATATAAGACACTGACGCTATGGCGCCGCGCTACAATGGTTTACAACCTCGACAATTGAATTGATGTGATATCTGTTGTGATGTTTGTTGCCTAACTTGCTATCTGGCGTGTGTCTAGATAACATGGTACCAATTAATTTTGGCTCAAAACTATCTTCTAGCTGGTGCCGTTCGGCTGCTTAAATGAAAATTCAGATCTGTAGGATGCTGAATTACTGTGCCCTACAGTAGTATCGTTTTCGAATAAGAAATGCAACATTGATTAGAGGAGGACATTAATTCACATTTTTTATTACAGCAATTTGTATTGTACACAAGTTGGTAAAAGGATCATAGGGGCAAATCCCCGCTGAACTGGTAATGTTGCGATCGTTTTCGGGATTTTTTTCGATTGTTGATAGTTGTTGTCTCTGGTTAATAAATACGAATCTATTAAGCCTGTGGTAAATCGCCATTTCCAACTGTACCATCCGGATTTCCACCAATAGGGACTGTGCCGCCTGGGTTTCCTCCAGTGGGATTACCTCCAGTGGGATTTCCTCCAGTGGGATTTCCTCCAGTAGTTTGCTGGGCACATGCCTGAAAGGAACCATGATTAAAATTTTAGAATACTTATAATAAAAAAACTCGAGAAAACCACAGGTACAAGATTTAGCAAACCTAAGGACCGCTTGGGAAATTGGAGGAATTGGTCCACAAATTCAAAGACAACCCTTCAGTTTTCCCTGGGTTCTCCACTAAAATCGTTAAAGCACTTACCGACATCATTTGATTTCTGAAACATAGTCCGTACTTCATGTTCTAGAAATACGAAAAGTTAAAAAAAAAAGTAAATTAAAACTTCAGTCAGAAATTCAATTTAAAAGTGAAACAAAACAAGATTTGCAAGAACAAGCACACACCCATACTATTTTAATGAAAAAAAGGTTTCACTAAAAGTTCCCAATAATTGTATACTCAAGACACATGAAACTTGAAAGGGAACCATATCAAAGACCCTACTAGAGCTATACCGACTAAAGTATATGAAACTTGAAAGGGAACCCTATCAAAGACCCTACTAGAGCTATACCGACTAAAGTATATGAAACTTGACAGGGAACCCTATCAAAGACCCTACTAGAGCTACACCGACTAAAGTATATGAAACTTGACAGGGAACCCTAAAAAGACCCTTCTAGAGTTATACCGACTAAAGTATATGAAACTTGGCAGGGAACCCTATCAAAGACCCTTCTAGAGTTATACCGACTAAAGTGTATGAAACTTGGCAGGGAACCCTATCAAAGACCCTTCTAGAGTTATACCGACTAAAGTATATGAAACTTTACAGAGAACCTTATCAAAGACCCTACTAGAGATATACTGACTAAAGAATATAAAACTTGTCAGGGAACCCTATCAAAGACTCTACTAGAGCTATACTGACTAAAGTATATGAAACTTGACAGGGAACCCTATCAAAGACCCTACTAGAGATACACCGACTAAAGTATATGAAACTTGATAGGGAGCCCTATCAAAAGCCCTACTAGAGCTACACCGACTAAAGTATATGAAATTTGACAGGGAACCCTATCAAAGACCCTACTAGAGCTATACCGACTAAAGTGTATGAAACTTGACAGGGAACCCTGTCAAAAAACCTACTAGAGCAATACCAACTAAAGTATATAAAACTTGACAGGGAACCCTATCAAAGACCCTACTAAAGCTATAACGACTAAAGTATATGAAACTTGACAGGGAACTCTATCAAAGATCCTACTAGAGCTATACCGATTAAAGTATATGAAACTTGACAGGGAACCCTATCAAAGAACCTACTAGAACTATCTGACTAAAATATAAAACTGTCAGGATTCTTCAACAGCCTTCAAGAACACAACCGTTATTAGCGACCTTCCTTTATTAGTAATAGTTAGCTATTACAAATTATAGGTCGATAATTAATAAAATATCAGAGATGCCAGGGGGGGGGGGGGTTTAGTTAGTTTTTCACATTTTTTTACTTCACGCGTTAGCGTTTTTTTCACAATTTGTTGCGCACACATTTCAGACATTTTCTTGCATTTCACATCTTTTTCACACAAAAACTTATTTTCAAAGAACGAAAATGCAATCAGCGGCGCGACGATTTTGTTAGCGCGAGCAAGTTGCATTTTGGGCATCTCCTCGAACAAAAGAACAGCCACAATCTCGCAGCGCAAGTCATGACTAAGTCATAACACAATGTACCGTCAAAGGAAATAACCTGGGTCACCGGCTAATAAGCCAGGTAAATGAACTCCTCAGACTGAATTTCATCTTCGTTTAACCGTAGTGGAGTTAAATTTATTTATTGTTTGTTGCACGACACAATTTATTTTATCAAAATATCCAAAATTTCACATTTTTTCACCAATTTGGTCAATTTTTCACATTTTTTTCACTCTCGGTGGAATCCCTGGAATATAGGCCTAATCGCACAAATGTAGGCCTAAATATATGTGGCAGTATCGAGTAGCTTCAACACTTCATCAGAAGACTTTAAACTTTTATTTAAAATTCTGTTGTCATTATGGGATTCAATCCGGCATTCAGTTGCGCTTGCTCACGTTCTGCAGGGTACTCGGAAAGTCCTTACAAGGTTTGCAGTCTATGTATAGGGACTTGGTTGCTTTTCCATCTGCTTGGTGTCATGCTCTAAAAGTGGTCTGCTTAGCAAAACACGGTAGTGCCACCACACTCAACCAGTCGAATGCCAACAAACTACTGCTGTATCTGCTTGCGATTGGGTAAAGAAATTCAGATACTAACTCCTAGCGACTGGAAAAAGTAATCCAGAAATTAACTACTAGTGATTGGGAAAAGTAACCCGGATAATTAATTCCCAGCGACTGGAAAAAGTAATCCAGATATTAACTCCTAGCGATTGGGATAAGTAATCCTGATAATAACTCCCAGCGATTGGGAAAAGTAAACCAGTTATTAACTCCTAGCAATTGAGATAAGTAATCCTGATATTAACTCCTAGTCATTGAAAAAGTAATCCTGATATTAACTCCAGTGATTGGGATAAGTAATCCAGATTTTAACTCCTAGTGATTGGAAAAAGTAACTACTAGTGATTAAGAAAATTAATCCAGATATTAACTCCTAGTGATTAGGAAAAGTAATTCAGATATTAATTCCTAGCGATTGGGAGAAGTAATCCAGATATTAACTCCTAGTGATTAGGAAAAGTAATTCAGATATTAATTCCTAGCGATTGGGAAAAGTAATCCAGATATTAACTCCTAGTGATTAGGAAAAGTAATCCAGATAATAATTCCTAGCAATTGGAAAAAGTAATTCATATTTTAACTTCTCGTGATTCGAAAAAGTAATCCAGATATTAACTCCTAGCAATTGGGAAAAATAATCCAGATATTAATTCCTAGCGAATGGAAATAATAATTCAGATATAAACTTTTTCCCCATCCAACTCGTCATCTAATGGGTAGCCAGATGAAAAATGTGGATTTTTTCTTGTGGTGAGCAAACAGTGGTGTCGGGGTATGTATATAGGCATTTCACAATCATTTTCCTAATTGTTTATAGTCATTATGGGTACATTGTATATGCTACACTTCCAAATTTGCAATGATCCCATTATATGATTAAACGGGACGGAAAGCCAATGGGCTCGAAATTGGTTAACTAAATACAGATGCAAACCTATTTACGTTGCCTTTTGGACTTATATGTCAAACTGCCTGAGCGGGGAATCGAACCCACGACCTCTGAAATCAAAGGCCAAGGTTCTACCGCTAAGC
>JAHWFP010086669.1:0-25810 GCA_023313725.1 Lithobius niger
CGTTGTGAGATGAAGACGCTGCCGAGCAGTTTTTGAGTCTTTTTTTTTTTTCTTGTAAAAGATGCGACTGATATTGTTATCTTCTCATTAGTATATTCATTCAAGCATTAAATATAGTCCAATTCCAATTAATGGGTGAGTGAGGGGGGATCGCCACCATCGTAATTTTCTATGCAGTTAAAATAGCCTTAAATAAGAAAAAGGAAAATCACGCCCATCCTGCCAACTTCCTGCCAAAATAAATATTGCCCGCACTAGTTTCAAAACGCTTTCACCGGGTCTGCTGTACGACTCGCTTGTTGATCACTGGGAAAAAAAATGAAAGAAACAAACACAGGACAGCTGTACCCACTAGAATTCGAACCCAGGACTCAACGTTCATTATGCAAGTCACTCTAAGCGAGAGTTGCCCGTAACTCATGAACCTTGAAAATGATGTAAACTTCCCTTACTTGTTGGCCATGTTTACACAAGTCCTGGGCCATTTACGTCAAATTTACGTCACGCTGTGGGTGCATTTTTCTATCTCACCTTCGCAGTCCTAAGTGTGAGAAGATGGGCGTGTCCCGTATCGGAAATTCGTACCACTTTGCACACTGCGAGTTCCCAATTTTATGTGGTGTTTATTCCCACCAAAAATATTCGTCGATATTTACTGGTCAGTGGTCTAATATACACCATAATTTCGATCATTTAATTATATTCCTATACCCGTGACTCGAGGTAATTCTATTCGTTATCAGATTTAAGTGTCTTAAGACGGCCAGAGAAAGCGTTACGTAGTTTTCTATATCGACTTTCGTAACTGGCTGGAAGTGCTGCATCTTTTCAGGCGTCTTTTCATTTACCAGTTCGTTTACACATGGAAATATAAGGGGTTTGTTTTACGATAGACGCATTTGGAATGTTTTGCATGTATTTCACCAGAGCCAGCTCAATGCTAGTGCGCACTTGATGCTCGTTATGTTTCAACAACAAATACTCATTCAATACTCGAAATAAAGATATGTTTTTTTTTAACTTTTATTTTTCTCTTGCACTGCGTCCTCACTTGCAACCAACGTGGGGTTCTTATCCTCAACCACTTTTGAGGCTTGCATGCCTCCCAAATTATGCCGCCCAACCCATCCAGAACATGTGCTTCACGCAAAAAACGGATCACTTTTATTTTATTCAGTAACTGCCTTACTCGTTTATTATGTTTATAGTGTTTTTTATTATACCTTTGGCGCATGGCAACATGTTATACCACGCGCCATGGCTGTTTGCTGTGACGTGCATATCACGTGACTGGGCTAGTCCAATCAGACGGCCAAACAGCCGTTGTTCTCGTTCGTCATTGGCTAACTCATGGTGACGTCACGGCAAACAGCCATTGCGCGTGGTTTAGTTGCCTCCTAATTGTGTTTGCCCTTGAAAAGGGCGTATGTGATACCATGCTAAAAATTTGAGTTTAATACGTACTAGCTGATCCCGGCGTTACACACGCTGGTCTAGTAGGACGCCATGTTGTCATACTTCCCCGTTTGTAGTTTCATTAGCGTTTGGTACTGTTGGGCCCAACAGTTTGTTTGTCCCGAGTTTTCTGTCAACAATAGCTGCCGTAATATTTCGTTTGCTACTAAATGTTACTAATAATCGACATTACCCTTCACATTGCCGGTAAGTCGCCCTCTTTCGCTGCTGCCGTGCAAAGAATGAACACGCTCCCTCGTTTTCATTGCTACCTTGCAAACAGTGAACATGCTCCTCTTTTACACTGCTGCCGTGAAAGAATAAACATGCACGACCTTGTTACTGCGTGTGGATTGGCTCTCATAATGACTGCTTTACCCATTTACAACACCTCGTCTTTGATTCGACACAAGCGAAATACATGTACTACAAGCTGTACTCCGACGTAACATACACCAGTCTATCCGGTTCCCACACCCACATGCGAGAGCGAATCCCCCTGAACCCGCCTGAAGACCCTTCCCCTATGTGCGGCCTAGTTCCACCCCTCTGGCCTACCTACCTGCGTGGCTGTCTGAGTTTCCTCCGTGCATGATGAGTTTGCTGTGTACATCCGAACCTAAGCGTATTTTATATATAGGTATATAGATGTTATGTACTTTGGCGTCTTTAGCTGTGTACGAGGTCATTTAGTTATACCAAACTTCGAAAGGTTGTCTTTCATGCAACCCTAAAAATCTTCGAGGGAGAAAACGCATGGAAAATCTTTGGAAATCTACAGCATACAAATGAACTGGGTCTAAAAATTTGCTTGACGGCGTCATCTAGCGGCAAATATTAGTATCAGAAATTCACAATTTTGAAATCTCTCCTAACAGTGACAGAAAAGTGATCTCATTATTATATTAAATAAAAAAAATTGCTAAACAATAAAAAGAAATGTATTATCTTTGATGCTTTGGTAACTAGTCATTTGAGCTATGGCATTGAAGTACGTTTATGGTTTCGCATCTTTGACCAAAATTGCAAGGCTGCAAAGAGTGCATAATACTATCTCAAAGGATTTTTTTAGAAAAACAAACTGCTATGAATCAACTGCTGAATTGCACACAAAAAAAAAACAGGATTTTAAGCATATATAAATTGAAGAACTTTACCGTTTTATCAGAAATTTTTTTAAAAAATGAATTTAAAATTAAAGATGAATTTAAAGTGAGTTTCCTTCATGACAATACATTAAGATACAAGATTCCACTCATCAAAAACAATTATGGAGCAAAAAATAAGAGTTTTAACGAACCGTTCATTTTTAATCAAATTCCAACTAATCTGCTCGATTTCACAAACTTTTCTACAGCTAAAAAACATTAATTTTTAACCCCAAATGAACTTAATGTGAAATATGTGTTTTACGACACATTGCATGCACTATGCTATTTTTGTGTGTTTAAAGTGTGTGTTATTTATTCACTGGCTAATTATTACAAAACATTTCTTTGTTGCCATACAAGTACTTTTTAGGCCTTCGTGTAACATTTGTCTAAATAAATTTATTGTTACTAGCTGTACCCCTGGCGTAACATACGCTGGGCTAGCCAGTTCCCACATACCTAGGGCGAAATACTGTAGTGGGCAGTATGTAAAAAAATGGGAACCCACTGCCCCCTGCCTCCTCCTCCAGACTCCCCTGCAGCCTGCCCACTTACATTCTGTCATTCTATAGTCATATCCCCCCCCCCCCCAAACCGGGGTACCCCTTTCCCCACCCCGCACCCCCTCCCCCCCCCCCCCCCCCGCACCGGGTTCCACTATTGTGTGGTCTGAGTATCCCCATCCCCGCTTCCTCTCCCTTTGAACCCCTGCTGATTTGTTTTGTTATGGATGTCTTTTTTCAATGGGGGACGCTCAATTGCCAATTTCTCACTTCTGATACCAAGCACAATAAACCCAACAACCGTCGTGCATGCAGTGATTGCTACTCAACCAACTTTGAAACTCTTCAAGTCGGCTAAAAGAGCCAACATTACTAAAGCAATATTTCGATTGTTACTGATTGTTACAGGCCACATCCGTTTGTTTGACATTGTCGGTCGCTCGCCCTCTTTCATTGTAGTGCATAGTGAATTTGCTTGCCCAACCTAAGCGTATTATATATAGATTAAACAAAAACACGGAATAATGCCATGTGCAACCTTTTTCATTGTTTTTTTCTTCTTGTGTCAGGAGTGTTTCAAAAGGAGGTTATTGTAATAAATCATTGTTCATTTTCGGTATTTCAGTTCAATGATTTGTTATTTTTTGATTCCTTTCATATGCTTGTTTCTGATATCAATAGGAAGAGGCGAACAAACAAGCAAATCATATCTTTGATTAAAACGTTTAGAAATGTCGCACCAATGACTAATCAATTCAAAAGGATGAAAATGACGAAGACAGATTAAGTTGGAATGACTCTGCTCTTAATAGGTTGGATTGTTTGTGATCATATCTATCCATCATTCCAAAAAGTAATAATAAAACCCTTCTGATTGATTACTGCAGCTTTTTGTGTGTGTGTGTGTATGTGTAGAGATGTTATTGATAACAGAAACACTGAAGGGATTTATGGCTAAGTTTGCTAACAGCATCATGCGACGCAGACGAACGTATTACGGTATAATCTGCTTCATCGTCCGACAAATGTGGAAAAAAATGTCTACAAGCTTTACTACTACTTCACGTTGCAGCATGAATATATTACCAAGTGGAAGGTAATATATTAATTTCATGCATTTCCAACCATTGATTTTGTTAATTTAAATGCTGTCCGTAGGACTAAAAAGGAGTTTGTATTAGGCCCAATAACGAAACGCACGAGTCGAAATACCATGCAACGAATAAACCAATTTGTTATCATTCCGAAACTTTTAGCTATCCTAATGACTTAAAGGCTCTTTTTCACCTTTTCAATTCCTAGGTGCAGCACCGTAGAATCTTCGAGCAATATAAAGAAAACAGCGGTAAATTAAAATAAAGGAACACCACTTCATAGTAGCGCCGGAAATTTTCATAACTAAAACGAGATCACGTGACCCACATCAGCCTATTAGCTGACGGAGAATCTGGAACGTGGATGCTGTGTTTAGAATATGGGCAACCGGCGTCTTTAACTGACAAACTGCAATCCTTTAACGGTATATTTCTGCAGGGAAAAGATGTCAACTGAGATGGGAAGTCATTTCAAAATATTCTTCCTTTCTTCCTTCGCTTAGAAGCGAAGCAGGAAAAGAACTAGCCGAACGCAACGTAACATATGACCATCTAAACCATGCGCAATGGCTGTTTGCCGTGACGTCACCATGAGTTAGCCAATGACGAACGAGAACAACGGCTGTTTGGCCGTCTGATTGGTCTAGCCCGTCACGTGATATGCACGTCACAGCAAACAGCCATGGCACGTGGTATACCAATGCCCCGCAGCATGCTAGCTCATCCGCTGCCCCTCATTAACCTGCGGATGTACATCTACGTGCAAGCCAAATTTGATATTTGAGGTGTTCAGCAGGATTCATCTTACAGCCTTGCTGCCCCTCATTCACAGGCAGTTGCACATTCCTCTGCAGGCCTTAGGTTCTAGAAATGTGTATGCCGTCTGTAACTCAGCTGACCTTACAGCCCTTCATTCATCCGCGAGCCTTTGGTTTTGCATAGTAGCAGACTTTCCCTCAGCTCACCACACAACATTGGCATCAGATGTTGCCAAAATAACAAACTAATGGAAGTAGCATCGTATTGTATGTCTGCACTGTCGTGTTAGGATTTTATATACATGTATTAAAACAGATTATCAACTATTTATCAAACATTGAATTCAACCAATAAAATTTATAGCTGTAAAGAAGTATGGTCTAGAAGTTGAAAAACTTGTACTCAAAGGTGTCAAGATGAAACAGAAGTGATAGCAGCCTGGCAGCCTCAAGCCTGGTAATGGAAGACAATTACCAGTGGTTGCTCACTCAAATAAAGATTTGACCCTTGGGGAACACTTCGATATCACTGCTTTTTGAAAGTTTCCAATGTATTAGAAACCTGGATACAGTAGAACCACTATCAGTTGTTACTAATGCGAACTATTCTCACTATCCTTACTATCCTTCTTAAGGCCACGGGGACTTGCTCGAGAAGGATAATAAGGGAGCAGGAAGGGAGGAGGACAGAATTAAGGGGGGTGGGGGATTGGAACTTGACAAACCATTTACCAATCACATGTCATCCTTAGACGGGTTATGCACCAGGACCAGCGAGGGGGGGGGGGAAGACTTGCTCACGGGATGGTCGTAATGGGTGGGGGAGGGAGAGGGAAAAGGCTAAGACCGGAAAAGGCTAAGACCGGGAAATTCAATCCACCGGTCCAACTAGTGTATTAGAAACCAGGAAAAGGAAATTTAATCAACCGTGCAACATGCACGGGTCCAACTAGTATATTATAATGACTCGGTCTGTTTTTACTAATGCAAACATTTCTCTAACAATTCTGCGGAGGTTATTGTGCAACACAAATATGAGATCTTGGCAACGTTATTTACAGGCTACAGAATGAATAGTTAAAAATTGATAATACTTTGAGAGTTGATCAGGATCATAATAACATCAAAATTACTACGGTATCCTAGGTTTGAAGACTAAGGGGATTAATGAGGGCAAATAATTAAGCAAGCAACAAGCCAAAATATGACGTAAGTTTATCTGGTGGTGAATAAGAATCAGCACTGATGCAACATCAAGCAGAGTATGTGTGTACTGACTATTGCGGCTTTTAGGAAAGACGAACCTAAACTGGATTATCTGTACTGGCTACTAGCGTTTGCAACAATGGTGAGGAAGACGTGGCATTTGTACTACAGAGAGGCAACAAGTTGTATTGCTGCATCGAGAAAGTAACAAAGCCGTGTTATCTGATCCATTCGTATTTGTGTAAGTATTTTAAATCCATGTATTGTGTGGTTTGGGTCTACCTCGTAATTAGTTTTAAATTTAAACCTCTATCGGAAATGCCAGAAATACTGGGATTTTATAAATTCTTCTTTTAATCATCTTTAAAAAAAAAATAACCAAGTTGGAACAACAGAGGTCGAGATAACTGTCTGTAAGCATATCACAATAAGCCGCCCCGTTCCCCCAATCAAAAGCGAGGGGGATCCGTTGCTATCACTCAACTTTTATCAGCCTTTTATTAATATGCAAGTTGTGCGTGCAGACAAATTCTCCATGTGTAAATATGCATACAGCAGTACAGCGGGCCCCTGGACTACATGCCTATGTTACATCCCCATTATGAGGATGTGCTATTCAATTCTAACTTACACATAAACCAGACAACTGTGTATTAGGTTATCTGGTGTCTGAAGTAATGGAATGAGTGATGTATGTCACTCTCTCCCGCTTTGCAACATTGCTTGACTGCCCATGCAGCAAGCATTTACCAACTTCTGTCATATATCCATGAGTGTGATTTGGAATTAAATTAAAGGCTTAATACGATATTCTTCAAATTGTGGGACAGATTGAGAAATTGTTTTTCCTGATGTACAACATTTTGATGCCAACGTTTCTGGGGCATGATGGTAACGAAAAATTGAACATTTCTGATGATGCTTATTGGAATTCAGTAAACTGTGAATGGATGCCTTAAATGAATGCAACAGTGCTTCAAGGTAATAAGAACAGCAATCAGTAATTTGTTGATATTTTGAGCCGGTACAATATGCAAATGAACTTTTAGTCTCCTGAACTTACTGATGTCATTAAGAGGGTGGTTTAGCTATCCTGTATGGGAACCCTTTACTAAAAGCTATGATGAACTGATCAAACTAGTGAAGGATCAGTTAAGCCATGCTTTCATTTCAGTACTTCAGTCGACTGGATATTTGTTCCTGAGAAAAAAAAAACTGGCTGTCTAAAGGCTCGGTGTTTATTTTATCAATTAAGCCTCCCCACACCATGAGAAATTTTTAAGAAGAGAAATGAAACTGCAGTCCCCGGAAGCTGCGAGTGTTTCTTTATATAGTCTTAAGAAGTTTACATTTTGTAGTAGAATCTGCGTAAAAATGAAATGTTTTCTAAATTTCCAACTGAAATTAACATACTTTTGAGCATTTCAATTTAGATATTTTAGACTTTCGAGTATTGATAACAAGGTTTGTTTGAGACTTTATGTTAGTTATTTGATAAGAATTTGAAATGGGCAAGAAAAAAATGTCAGATTTTGTGACTTATCTTGAGGCTCATCTTTAACGGGCAACAAACCGACATTTAAAGAAAAAAAAGTAATGGATAAGGATTCTTTGAAAATTATTTGCTGTCTGCGGAAAGACAAATTAGAAAAAAATAAATAAAACAGTAGAGGTTTAAGTCTCACGCCTGTGAAAACTATTACGTTAAAGGTCATCATCTGTGGATGTGTGAACCATTTAGCAGTAATTGTCAAAGGAAGTCCGCCATGTAACTAACTGCCAAGACTTTCACAGCACATTAATTTTGTATCATGACTAGGTAATATGTTTACAGTAGATCAAAGCATAGAATCTATTTTTGAAAGTGTCAAACTGAAGAAAATGCTCAACTAACTAAATTAATTATAAAATTGCCATCATCTTGTATGGCTATGACTTAAAGTACTTTAAAAAATATTTTAATGTATACCATTAACTACAAGCAAGCTGTTATTTATTTCAAACCTTGAACAGGTAAAACTACAAAATATTGGGCAACATTTCAGTAAATATTTCATGTAATGGAATGACAGAAATTTTTTTTTAGGTAATTTCTATTTTTGACAATGCCGATCCGTTAGGTTGCCCTTGAATAAAAAATGTCAAAATTCACTGGAAGCAATTTTTGCAGGATTCCGAAGTTCAGATAAGGAAAATAGTTTGAAGGTTAATGTCACTCAGGAAGCAAAAGTAACCAAAGAAAAAATAACGTAGATGTTTATAAGGTGAAAGGACAAAGAAATAATCAAAATCAACCTTAAGGAAAATGCAATTCTTAGGTGTTGTAAGCCCAGGCCAGTGCCAGCTAGATGAAGTTATGGCAACTGTGTTAACTGACATGTAGATTGATGATTTTTGGCCTTCAAGCTATGGCTATTCCGGTTTAAAACCACAAGAGTCTGAGCATGCTGGCATGGTGAGCGACATAACTAATGGAATATACCATAATAGAATCTAGGGTTCGGGGAAACCGCTGGGATTTAAGACTACTACTAAATTCAAATAGATGTATGCATTTCAATGTGCTCCCTTTACAGTTCTAATTCAAAAAAATCTCAGCCTTAATTTACTTGAAAGCTGTTACAATTTTGTAGACAAACTTTGAAGCAGGTCAATGTCGATTGCTCATGATGTTGCGGTGTACAAAATGTATCGTGCTGTATCATTTGTAGTTAGTGCCTTACATTCAACCCTATCTCTTGATACCAATAAATTACGGATCAAATATAAATCTGCTAAAACAACCCAAAAAATTTAATCCAAGTGATTGTTCTCTGTTAGGCCTAATATAGTAAGCTTAATTTTTGAATATGCGATACTGATTTTAAGTTGAGCTCAAGAGCGTCTTATGATGTTCATTCAGCCGAGGGCAAAAACAAGACCGGAAATTGCATTCAAATGTGCAATTTGTCCATAATGGACATTCAGTGAGGGATGCTTGAGAATGCCCTGTTTCTAGCACCTTTGCCACCAACTAGTTCCAATGTCAGCATATCAAATCTGAACAGGATCTTGATCGCTTTGTTCACTCAAATATTATCCCCCAACTCCGTTTATCGAAAGGGCTACTCCAACTATGAAACACATAAAATATTATCCTATATTTCCAGACTTACTGAGGGTGAGGCAGACTTAGTCGAATGATGGCTTTAAAAATATATTGACTTTTAACATCCATACAGGTTTATTTCAGTGGAATAGAGCTCCATTTGGTTGTGCCTGATCTTCCACGATTTCTCCAGAAAAGAATAAAACCAATCTTATTGGGCACACCCTCGGCGAAAGTGTTTCGAGATTTCACCAGCAGTCATAATAAAAACTTCAGAGTAGGCTTAGCTGGATTTCACGATAAAAGTTACAGGGGAAAGAAAAGAAATGTGCATTTCATTAAACTGAAGCAAGGACTGAAATGTAATCACGAAGGTTTCCGTGATCTCCCTGAACCTATCTAGACCACAAAATATGCACCTGATCTTCAGGAAATTCCTTAGGTACACTTCTTCCTTGGCTTTATTAATTGGTGTGGCAAATTTTTCTCTCATTTTGTGGCCATTGCAAAGTTTGGACCAACCGGAAACAAAACGGCAAAGAACTACTGAATGCAAACAATCTTTTCGCAAAATAGCAAAAGTATTACTAGGCGTGGTTGCATTGGGTCATTACCCCCACAAGCTGCCCCTCAAACTTGTTTGCAACATGAGTGTAGATCACACTTCAAGTTCTTATGATTGGGAAGAAGCCCATTGATTTTTATCGTGGACATTATCTAAGCCTGGAAAAATGCCAGGCCCAGTTTGCATACAAGGTGTAAGTTTCGTAAATGGTTTGTTTACAATCTGACCGCAGAGCTTTATTTGCTTTGACCATTCTATGATTTTAGGTTGTTTGCTTATTATTCACTTGGGCCAAATTTAATACAATTTTTTTACACAAAGATCTGTTTCTCATGTATGTAGAATGCAGAAAGACTGTGGTGTACTGGCGTTCTTCACGAATAACCTTCTCTCTGTGTCTCAAGAAATTATTTGTTGCATCGTCATTATGACGACAGGGATCTTATTATTTTTTACTGTCCTGCTGTCTTTCTTTATTGTCTTTCTTATGTCATTAATAAACAAGACAAGTGCATCTTAGGGTGTCTGTCGTATATTCCCTAAGGAAATGGTTGTGTGTGTGTTTCTCTTTCGATTGCTCTCTATGATACAGACCTTCTTTGATTGCCTACTCGAGAAACTCTATCACCTGCTATCTATATAAAGGAATTAGTTGAAGTTAGTTGACAGGATAAGTGGTGTACTTACGGAGTGTCAGGCAATGCAGCTACATTGGTGCCCACAGCCCAGCAGGCCCAATCATCAGTCAAAGAACAAAGGATAAATGGTCCAATGTTCCATTTATTTCTCCTTGTTGTGCTCAGGTTATTCCATCAACTTATTATCAGTGCTTACATGATTCATCCTTTGGTGTTTAATTATATCTAGTTGTCAACCGTTTTATTTTGAATGCCATTAACCTACTTTCAACACTTATAAGATTTTTTTTCACAAATTGGCAATTTTTTGCCAAACATTTCGTAAACTGTTGTTGCTATAGCATTACAATCTTGTGTTCGATAAGCCCAGATCCCTATTGGCTTTTAACTTAAAAACAAAATATATAATAATTTAGGAACATCTATGCGTTGGATATGGATATATGTGTTTTTTTTTTGTATGATTAATTAAATATATATAAAGAGTAATTAAGTTAATGATTTGCATATCATTTTTGAGAGGGATGATCTCCGGCATGCCGTGCCCTTGTGAAGGACCACGTATTACTATGAATGTAAATGCAAACCAAGACATCAGGAGTAGTTCAGTTTATCAACCAACTACCTGTGTATACTGTCAGTTCTTGCTAGAACCTAATGATTTAAATTCGAATTTTCATATGAAAGAAATACTAGCGTATTCTCTTTGGAAATTCATCTCAAAGTCTGGAAAAATGATTATAACCAACTGATCCAAAACTGACGGATGTATTAGAAACAGTTTGTTTTGTTTGATTAGAAGCAGAATGTACATTTATTAGAACTACGCGTGCTAGAAGCGGCATTGATGTTGCCTACGGCTGGCTACAAATGGTCTTTAACCACGATTATAAAGTACGAAGTGAATAATAAATCTATTCAGAACCATAACCATAAAAAAAATAAATGAGGGTAAGAAACATGAAAATAATTCATAATGGAAAGCTGGCAAACGCCTATCATAGTAGAAATTTGACGACGTACTTGAATCGCAGCTTTGCTCAAACATTAGAATCAGAATTTCAAGAGTACTTAATACTTGGAGGGAAAAAATTCCGTTGGAGTGACTGAGTATATAATTATTTACATGTCTGTTGATAGTTTTCTGTTCCATTACCATCCTTAGTTCAATATGGTGCTATTATCTACATACGTAATACACGCCTTCAATGAGGCGAACACTTTACGGAGTCACTGCCCATTGGGTTAATCACACACTGTTGGGGTAACACACGACAGTCAGGGTAAATTAGGATCGACTTGCACTATTTTCCACATAGTACCCTACACACCGATTTAAAATAATGATTGAGCACATTTTCTGATTGATTGATCATGATTGATTCTATGACTGACAGTAGAACAACATTAAAATAATGATTATTATTTGAGGCATTTATTTACATTTATGTTTACTGCCAGTCATGTCTGCAAGGGTTGACTTGCAACAGTGTTAAGTTTAACTTGCAGTGCCATTAAAACAACACATTAGGAAAGAGTTACGATATATTACCCCAACATATTGACTCATAACAGTTTGTATGAAGCTAAACAAAGACCAACCATAGCAAGCAAAAAAATAGAAAAAAAGAAACAATTTAATTTTTAATTTTAGAGCCTAGGCTACAGGACATTCGCTGTTTGCATGTCCCTTTTTTCCAGCTTTGTGTAGGCTACTTCCTTAAACTGTTGCCACAGATCACTATATTATTATGATTATTAAGAGGCTATCTTAAATGATTTAAACACTGTTGACAGGACAATCCTTGAAGGAATTGAGGACTGTGGCCATGTATAAAAAAATACACGATACACTAAATAACATACACAAATTAAAACAAAGATGGCTCCAAAAAAGAGTAAATCTAAATTTAGGAAACAATGGATAAATAAGAAAATTGTTGAGATGGTCTATAAACAACAATAAAACCAGCCCAGAGGATATTGCAGACTACCGTGCAATTAAGAATATTTTTTAAATAGAGTTTTAAAAAGATTTTAGAGTCTGCAAATCAGGATAACAGGTTACTCTGATAGAGTTGTTGCAATTATCGGTAGCATTGAAAAAAAAATTAAGTGTTGACGACCAAATTGCTAACGCCTTAAGAGGACTGGCATCAAATGCAACAGCTGAAAGATTTAACAATAACTTTGGTAGCCAAATATGTAATTTGCAAAAGAAATACCTAACCCGTCAAATGCTGCATGAGACACATAAACCATTGAAAATTAGTAAGATTTCTACGAAAACTTAATCAGTGCTCTATGATTATGAATAATGCAACAGACATCGACGTAATTTGTATTATTAAGGAAATGAAACCTAACTTACTTTTGCAACCGGAATTGATGGTTTTTCGATTAGATTATTTTAAAAACAGTACTGTAAATTCTGCCAGGTTTATTAAATTATTAATAAATAGAATTATTAAGTGCAAAATTTGATCCTACGACTTGTTTATAAGAAAGGGCAAAAGGATGATCTTAACAACTATAGACCAATTTCACTTTGGCAGTGGTAGAGAAAATTATTGATAATTTTTTACTAATAAAATTCTGCAGTTCTATGAAAAAACATAATATTTTAAATACTGCTCAATATGGTTTTAGAAGAAATCGTAACACCACGGATGCTCTTAAACAAGTAAATGGACTTGTTGCTACAGCATTAAATCAAGGAAAACATGCAGGGTAGGTACTCATTGACCTATAATTAAAAGGTATTTGATACCATTGACCAGCCTAAATTAAGACATAAATCTCATAATTAGTGGCAAATTTTGAGTATTTTGAAAAGTTACCTCGGGAATAGGTAGGTTTGTACTAAGGTGAAAAATAAATTAAGAAGTTTTTCAAAAATTAATTATGATTACCACAAGGTTCAGTACTCAGGCCATTGCTTTTCTTGATTTTTATTAATGATATCAGTGATGTACTTGAAAAATCGACAGTTTTACTTTTTGCTGATGATATTAGCATGCTGTCTATCAACTACGATTATGTAACTATGATTAAAATCTGCAAGAAGAATATGATTAAATAACTGAATGTTGTCTTTAAAATGAAGTTCACATTAGTGAGACGAAAACTGTACAAGTTACCATAAATTCACCACACATGAAAACTAATGTACATACATAAGCCTATTTTTCTTCATTATGATAAAGGCAGCTACATAAAAGGTGACCGTAGTATAGGCTGTGAGAATACTTGCTTTGCTATCAATTCTGAAGTTAGTGCAGTTTTTTTAGGTTTGGTGATAGACACTAACTGGAATTTTGAAAGTCATATAGATAATTTAATTTTGAAATAAGACCAAAAATGCCAAAATTGTCTCAATTAAGAAATCGTTTAAATGCCAAAAACAAAAAAATTAGGTATGATGCATGGCTAGAAAGCCATCTCAGATATGCTGTTGAAAATTTATGGATTCACAGCAAACTATATGGAACTACTGGAACGGTTGCAACGGACACAAAATAGGATTACTAAAATCTTATTTACAAAAGAAGGGTGAACAGAAGAAATATGTATAAAAATGAACATTTTAAGGGTAAAACAGCTACGGAATTACGTTGTTATTTTAAAGAATTTTTTTTTTACTTATAAGAATCTGGTGGCACGAGAGCTAAAAAAATTTATTTTCGAATATTTTTCTGGCATAATTTGGTAGCCTGGTGTCTGTTGAACATTTCTGCATACTTATTTTTACGATTTTTCTTCTCTAACATCAAGAAAATAAATGTTGACTTCAGAGTGGACAGGCTTCCAAACTTGTAAATTGAGCCTCTCCGGCGCTACTGCAAATGTGCTAGAAAAGTTTTAAAAAACTGCAATATCTACGTACTCAAAGAAATTTCAGTGTACTAGATGCTGTTTTGGTCTATAACAGTGGACATTCATAAAAAAAAAACTAGTGCTGAAAAAATGGGATGTGTTGTTGGCAAGCTGTGTGAAGATGTTCTAAAAAGGAACGATAAGCAGTGCATCTCACATAGCTCACGAAGGCTAAAATGAGACTAAAATCAAAAGGAAATACATTGGAAACGTAAAAAAAGGGGTATGAACAGTCTTAGGCTGAATTTTACGTTCCTAGAGATCACAGAGATGCCTGCAAGTATGTGTTTTTGACGCATGTTTGACATTCTTCTGACATGAAAAAGTTTCTCAAATTTGACTGCATTTTTACTACATTTTTTTTCTGCAGCGCGCTGCAATACTTGATGTACCTTTTCTCGCAAACTACTTGTCCGATTCTCACCATTTTTGTTTTGTTCTGCTCAATATACCTGTGGGAGTAATCTGAAACTCTGAAACTTAATAATGTATAGAGTAATCATCTTGAAAAATGGTAAAAAAAAATCAAAAAATGTAAAATTTTTATGGAAAATTTTGAAAAAACAAAAAATTACAACCATTATTTTTTAAACATGTTTTTCTGAGTTTTAGCATGTAGCCAAATACATTAGCTCTTCAAAAAGTCCAACCGTTCATTGCTAGAGCATTTCAGTCCAGAGAAAAGGTACATACGCTAAGCAATGTTTTATTTTTTTTTAACAATTAAAAAAAAAAAGTTTGGCTCCAAATTTAAAATTATTAGGCTCGTTTTGAAGGTCTATTAAATGCCTACCCACATGAAAATTTTCAGAACGATAGTTCAAATGGAACCGTAGGAAAAAATTTCTAATGATTAGCCCTCATGCCACCTTCAAACATGTCATGAGTCCTGACTGAGACATCCCAAGTACAAAAATTCCTTTACGGAGAAATGAATATGGAAAGCGGAGTAGTGAGTTTTATCTTCCTTATATTTTTAATAGCCTGCCTGATGAAATTTTTAAAAATTACCAATTACAATATTTAAAAATAGAATTGAAAAGGAGTAAACATGAAACTCAAGCTTAAACTGGTTTTATTAATAACATGAATTCCTCCACACATTATTGGTGTTGGTGCTTTATTTCATATTCAGTAATTTTGCAAGATTTCGAATTTTAAATTTTATTGTAATGTGTGATTAATGTGATTATGTGATTGATTTTTTTTGCCGATATATCTTGATTATGCAACTTAATGAACATTTATTTTATTTCATTAAGAACATTAATTTTATTGTAATATATTTTAATATTTTTTCTTGCAGTGGTTTTTTTAATATGTAGTATTTTTTTTAAGTTTTACTGTTAATAGGTTTTTTAATTTTATTAACTGATGTTTTATTTGGATCTCCAACACTGATGACATCGTTATGCTGTCTTTAAATTATGACTATACTTAAATGATGGATAATTTACAAATTAATTTGATAAAATAAATACTTGGTTCATGCAAAATGAAAAATACGTCAGTGAAACAAAGAATTAATCATGTGTTAATTAGGACTCCTCATCTTGTTCAATACAATGATTTAAAGTAAGGTGAAATAGGCTACTGCAACTTAACACTTCATAAAGTAAATAAGGCTGACAATACCTGGGCATGGATATGGATTCTTTCTGGAAATTCGACACACACATTGTAAAGCTAATCACTAAATTATTATGTGCGCGGCGTATCTTGAGTCCTGTAAGCATTTTATGAGCGGCTACGTCATCCTGGAGGGGGGGGGGGGCGTTAATCGACGGCCGCCATTTTTTTTTTAACCGTCTTGGATATCAAAAAGGCTCTCTGCTACCAAAAATGTACAATCGATTACCTGTGTTCGTTCTGCAGTGAACTCAAGATACGCCGCGGACACTTTAGGTACGAAAATTAATGCCTACTCTTTATATTCTGTGAAAGATATTCTTAACAACAAAAATTTAAAAAAAATTATTCATGATGCCTTGATAGAGAGTATGTGGTTGTATGGTCTAGACATTTGTGGTTTTGCCTTATTTTATTTAATAGAAAAATTGCAATGGAACCAATACAACATTGTTAAAATTCTTTTTGATGATAATAATTTTTCCAGTAGTTGATATCTACCTCAAACATAATAATCGACGAATTATTCAACTACGAAACTACGGTATTATCTTAAAAACATTTCTTTAGTTTCAGAAATAAATAATCATGCACTAGTGATAACTCTACGAGAGATTATACTAATAAATATAAATTACCAAGATGGACAAATGATTATGGTACCAGAAATAAGGATTACTTTTTTTGCCTAACATTTTATCCAAATGATATTCTTGAAATCAACAACTACTGAAAAACTTAAATGAGAATTTAAAAACACACTGGTTTTCTCAAATTAAAACAAAGCACCTCACATTCGATGTTTATGCTGTTAATGCTTTTCACTTTTTAATCATTTTGCAGTATTCGAATTTTAAACCCGTATTAACACTGGCAGTTAATGTTGTTTCTGCACGTATTGTAACTAACTATAAAATGCCTAAACTTTTTCAGTTTATGTTGCTTTGGGTCTTCTTATTTAGGCCGCTAAAATTAATTAAGTGGTTCTCGGGAGCGCACACATGTTTTTTTTTTTCTTAACGCATGAAACGTTTTTATGACATTGTCTAAAAAAATTCCGATCTCGCATCAGCACTTTCACCAAACATTTCCTGGAGCCGATGATCACATTAGCTTTCTGCTCCACTCACATGATCGCCTCGAAATTAATCTAGGGTCGTTCAGAGAGGCATGTAACAACTAGAAACTTAGATCTAAAGAATGACTTTTATCAAATATGCAACCGTTGCACGCCAATCCTAGCATTAAAACATGGATTCTGTACTCCACAACAAAATATAAACTGCTGATTTCATTTTGTTTGGGGAGGGGGGTGAAAAAGTCATCACCCGCATCTGAAAAATCACGAATAAAACGTAAAATAAAAACAGTGCCCACTCGCGTCAACATTTCAGCACCATTCCCGAGAACTATTTAATTAATTTTTAGTGGCCTTATCTATTTTACTAATATTTATTGATTACGCAATATCAATGTGTTTTTATTTCATTAAATTTAGAACACGAATTTCATTGTAATTTTATTTAAATTGTATTTAAATTAGTGTGTTGTAAATTAAAACTTTATTTTAATCGTAGTATTTTTTATTTAGTGTTTTTATCAAGTTTTAATATAAGAAGTTTTATTATTAATTTTTTTTAAACACGCTTTTTTGATATTGATTTTATAGTAAATGCAGTTTTTCTAAATGGTTTATGAGATGACGATAACTTTTAATTGTATATACAGTGATTTTTTTAAAGATTATTTATATGAAGAGTACCAGTGTTGTACTTCAGTGCATAAACAAGCCCTCTGAGTTTCGTGCATCATACTGATTAAATATTTATTACTATTAAAAAAAAAGTAGTATTATGGTTAATTCGAATGATTTTGGTCATAGCATGACTTTGGAATATTTTAGACAGCATTATCTTCAAGGCATGGGCTCCTCCTTTGAAAAAACATGCATGAAAACACAACAAAAAAAAATTTGGTCAGTAAAATTCACAATAGTACGACGGAAGGCACCAGCCTGACAGGCTATAATGCTAAGAAAATACGTCCCCGGCGAAGCTAGTTTCCAAAGCAATATTTAGCATAAATTAATAACGTTCATATTTATGGATTCTGTGTGTCTTCCTCTAGGAGTGTTACACACGTTTCTAAACTCTGCAAGCTTATTCTTGTATTGGTATACTGTAAATTTCCTACCTGCGTCTGGTGACCGGTCAATTCTGTGGTTGTTATCGTGGATCCGAAACCACTTTTAGTTTTCGCGGCGTTGAAGACTAATATTGACATCTAATGACAGTTTTTTTTGAAAGCTTTGAACAAATGAGCATCATTCACCGTAACTTTTTCACATTTAGGTGCGTTTAAGTTCTCGAAAAAACACAAACTTGACTTGTATTATCAATGCATGGAGTTATGTTGGTATGTATTCGGATTAATACATGTTCACATTTACTCTAATACAGAATTCAATGTGCAAAGTGCATTGTTACGACGGAATTCACGTTTAATCCAGAATTCATTGGTCGTATAGTTGCAAAGGTTTACACGCCCTTGTTTTGAAGAATTCATGTTTAATCTCAACCGGAATTCATTGGTCGCATATGTCAAAGCTTATACGGAATGTAGTGAAGGAAATCAAATTTAATCTGACATCTAACATTTAATCTGACAAAGTGAATGATGGAATGACATGCAGAGGAAGCTACATACCTGATGCTTACCCAACGGTTCATACTGATTCTCTTGTTTTAAAATTGTAATATGGTATATTAGTTTAATTTATTTTTCAGTGATGCGCTACAGAATCCAAATTATAGTTTCAAAGAAGAGCAGATACCATAGAATTTGGTAATAAACTTGTTTTATTTTTTTTAAGTGTGGAGCTCTAATTTAAATATCCTTCAATGTATAAGTATTTAACGGAATCTACGAGATGCAACGTGGTAGGTATTGCGCTGTAATCCATGAGCTTGTTGGCCGAATTAAAATGACAAATATTAAAAACATGGACAAAATAGTTTAAATACTAGCCTACATTAATTGCATACAATGAATTCTTAGTACACAATATTTTCCTAGGTGACACAAGATTAATGATTTATTCAGCAAACTTGCAGATTCATTTTTTTTACAAAAAAAACAACTTTTTCTTTGGTTGTATAATCTTACAGTGCGCCAGGACCAATAAAGTCAACAAACAGTCGAAATGTGGTCAATCTGTGATTTTGTGTTTGATGTTGTCTGGCTTTCAACCATTATCCATCCTTTACTTTAGTTTAACAAATAACTTAGGCTCAGTAGCAGTGGTTGTGGTTTTAAATAATCATTATCACTGAAAGGATTTGAAATCTAGTGAGATTTAATATGGGTAGAAGCCACATGGGAAATTTTTCCTCCAATACAGTTTACCCTAATTGATATGGCTGGATACTACAGTGCATTAACTGATGTCGAAAAAAATCTAAAGCAATATAACAGAACTGTCACGATAACAATTCCTTTGGTAAGCTGCAGAAGTCCGTCTTTCAGGGCCTGACGAATTCATCTTGATATCTGATAGGATCTTGATATCCTAACCTGAACAGGAATTACTGAAAATTTGGCACGTTTAAGTTGTTTTCATTTGTATTGGGTAGGTTATAATTAGTAGTAATGCAGCAATGGTCGCACACAACAAAAAAACAACAAAAAATGTTCGCATTCCAGCTGAATCTAACATTTTTAGTAATTGCCAGTTATCTCAGTTTTTGTTTGCTACATGTAACCTAAAGAAAACATGAAGCCACTAGCCAGCTGGCGATTAATCCCAGTTAAATGGTGACTAACAATTTAGCACCAGACGCTATTTTGGCCACTACACTTATCATGCATAGATTAACGAGAGTCCCATTTTCGACAGTCGAAAAAAAAAACCCTATGTTATTCTTCATTTGTGGCTATTTGACTGAATCCCTAACTTCTTTATTTTGCAACGTCCAAGCCATTAAAATACTTTTTTTTTAATTTGTCCAAGCATAATACGGTTATATTACCTGAAAAAATATTTGCATTTGTTCTTTAGATTTAGTAGGAAATAGGTCTAATGGCTTTTTACTATAGAGCCGTTGTCTAATCACTAGGAAAAGTGGTCCAGAAATGTTGAAATTTTTTTTCTATGGTTAAAAAAAGGGATGAAGGGCTATTTTTTTGTGATGACTAAAATTTGACTGCGGTCAGTGAGGATTTGTGGGCTACTGGTCAGCACGCCGAAAAGTTAATTTTCACCTATACCGAATAGATGTATATGCTTTCTACCTTACAGGTAGAAAGTACAGTACAGTTCAGTTAAAAAAAACGCCCTTTTTCGTTATATCGAGGGTAGTAATAACAACCATGGAGAAATTCAGTAATCTCGAAAACTACTGGACGGATTTTCATGAAACAAAGACTGAAATTCTTATTAGATTGTCTACTGTATTTATACCCTTATTAAATACTACGTTATCTGACTGAAAATAATTGGCCGAGCGAGAAAAATTTAATGATATGTGATATCTTGAAAACTGGTGAATGGATTTTCATGAAACAAAGACTGAATTGCATATACATTTTTTTGCTTAACATTGCACGTCATACGTATACAAATGTAGCATACATCATAACAATTAATCCAGTTTTTGTTTTTATTCAATTCTTTCCAGTAGTTTATGAGATATATTATTAGTTATTAACTCGTGTTGCTCGCTCGGCCAGTTATATTTGACTACTTACCATTTCATGTAATACGCATAGAAATATAGCTGATATTATAATAAGCAACCCAGTTTTTGTTTCAGTCAATTCTGTCCAGTAGTTTTCGAGATATCAACATTTTCGTTCAGAGTCACATACATTAATCCTCCACTTCTTCATTATAACGAAGGCGTTTTTGTTTTTGACCGGAACTGTACCTTAAAGTAGTGGTTTAAAAAAAAAAACTGTTTCACAAAGAAGATAATGAACGTGAGTATTAATACAGATTGGTACTGGAATTACCGTAATCAGAACTATATTATAATTATACATGTGCTCCAAACCTGCAATTTTGTAGCAATGTGCATCTGCCTGAGGTAATGGATGAAATTCGCATTAACTCATTTTAGAAATAATGCGAGGTAGGCAAACAAAAAAAAACAATAAATAAGCATACAAAATATACTGCTTATGGTTTTCACTCTTCAAACTATGGGTATCATTATCTAGGAAAGGACCTAAATGTATTTACAGAAATAACCAATACAAAAAATAAACGCTATAATTGTCAGCAGAATAATTCACAAGACGTGACGATGTTCGATTTATAAAACGTGAGCCTGATTGAGTCAGACTAGCCTTACACTTTATGAAGACACTTTAATAATCTGTCCTATTGGGGCTCTTTATCCAAGGCAAAACATTTAGTTGTGATGCAACACATACATACAAAAGAGGATTTACCATTTTTCATCACGCCGACATGTGGCATGCCAACTACATGTTTTACCTTGGATAAAGAGCCCCGAGAAGCCAGAAAATTAGTGTTTTAATAAAGTAAACGACGAGTATGAGTGTATACTAACCATAGTCCTAACAATATCCCTAACCATACATTTTTTAATACGATTCAAAACAGATGCAGATTTAAATCAGTCCTAACAGTGGCCCTAATCGTATATTCTTTATTCCCGATTCAAAACAAATGCACATCCAAAGTGAGGATGGTTAGAACTATTCCGTTGGCAAACGGAAACTGAAAAAAACCTCAGTATAAAATGTAAAAGATTTTCTACTATTAAAAGTTTTAACTATTGAGGTTTTCATGCCTTTCTTTAATTTTTAGATGCAATCTCGTTAATAACTGATTAAATCACGTGCATGAAGAAATTGTGTATGACTTCATAACAACTACATGTGTTAATAACCTAAATGCTTAAGTTCAATAAATCATAATGCATGAAATAGAAGGAGTGTGGGTCAAATAAATCTATCCCAGTCGAAACTCGAAACTAGGGATCCGATTTTCATGATCCAGTACGGTAGTTGCCATAGTAGTTTATAGTCAGAATCCGATATGAACATCAGAGATCCAGCTTCAAATTCTGGCTGGAAAGAATTGATTTTTGCTGCCACTTCTCTCAGTTCGTATCCAATCACACATGACTTTATTAGGGGATTGTATGTACTCATTTATGAACGATTATCTGAGGCATGTTTATTAAAACTTATTTCAGTTTAAATTCTGTTCACAGTTGAATTATCTGTTAAAAGATTCAGCTTTTTGAGAATCACCCATGTAAATCACTGTTTTACTCACATATACCAGGTTACGTTCAACGTTACATGATGTTTGCTGATGACGTGAAATTGCAATCGCAAGTAGTAGATTATGTCTCTTACTAGAGTAAGCCCGTGCTTTACACGGTGCCGGTCACATTTCTCGGGACACATTTTCCCGTGACATTTTCCCGGCACTCTTACCGAAGACTTGTCGGATTGATCGACCACTCATGCCTGGCTCCTTTTTGGCTGCACATAGAGTGGGAGGGTGCATTTTCAATGGGGGCGCGAGGAGGGGAGAAGTGGTTTTCCTTTAGGCTTTCTTTTTCCTTTTAGCCGGTCTCCGATATTATTATAAAGATTGGGGGCTTACTTCTGATGCAATAGATCTTTTAATGTGGTCTGCTGTTGCAAGTGCCTGCCGCACCCAAGAAATATCCCATTTTTCATTTTGAATAACTAAATAAATAAGCTGCCTTACACTTTTTCCTTAGACTTTTCTGGAATAATTAAAGACAAGGTTATCCGGTTCACCTCTGACTTGAAATTTTGGACACATTGTAATCACGTCATCGATGATGCAAACCAACGAGTGCGTGTCTATAGAAATTGTTTACTTCAGGCGTCATAGACAGTGGACACCCTGGTTTTAGCCTATAAGGTATACACCCGGCCCATCTTAGAGTTTGCAAGTCCAGTACGGTTCCCACACGTCTTAGGTGACATCGACCATCAATAAACGGTACAGCGTCACTTCACCAAGTCATTACGGGACTTGTAAAATCAACCTTATTCGGAAAGACTGACGATCACTAACTTGGATTCACTCGAGTTTCATAGATTAAAGGCAGACTTATATTTAACCTTTTCCTGATTCCACCACTTAGCTGATTCGATTTTTTCGTGTTTTTTAAACTACGAATCGTTGTGCGGACACACGGACATTCTCTATAAACTTGTAACCGATACATTTAAGACGGACTTCCATGTATACCTACTTGCCAATCATGTCGTGCTGGTGTGGAATGGCTGTTCTTAATGAATTGGTCAAGTTACCATCAACTGGAGACATTTAAAGCTAGGCTGAAGCATTTTAATTTTAAGAAATATTTATCCGGGCCTGAACGTGTTTAAACTGACTCTGTGACCATCAATATTGACTTGTTTTTTTTTTATTGTTTTTTTTTTTTTTTTGTATCTCTAGCTGCTCGTTGCATTGTATGTTTATGCTGAGCACTTCTTTGTTTCGAGTTACTCATGGTTTTTTACTGTCATCTTTTCCTTTTTGACAGTGTCCTTGGTGACTGCTATTTTGCCATAAGTTTTGTTTTTAATTAATTGGGCGTGGGAATTATTTGCCGGTACAGAGCAGTGACCTGTGACGTTACAGTTTGCTGCGGGACTGTCATCATGTAGCCGTGGAGCCCGACATTTGGCTAGATTGGTGGGGAAGACGGCTTGGCTTTCCGCCATTTTGTTATTTTGGCTTGTTTCGTGCCATCAGCGCTGGTGTCATGTTTATCCATCAAGATGGTTAACGATTGTCAGATTTCTGGTTGCGGCAACACAAGAGAAGTAGAGGGTTCGTCCTTGTTTGGATTTCCAGCGATTTCCAGCGAATTCCTTCCTCCATGGCTAAACCAGGTAACGTCGTCTGCTTGCTTCATACGCGATTATTTACCCCACCACTACAAGATGGCGGCACGTTGGTCGGTTGCCATGAGCAACGGACAGCGATGACTGTGCTCGTTCCATTCCATCTTTCTTTTTGCTATTATAATAAAGTTATTATTATTATTATTATTATTTTATTTTTTGTAAGTGAAAGTTACTAGTGAAACTTAGTGCAGAAATTTGCTTTTTTTACTCAAGACAATTATTAATATAATTCGTGCATGTTATAATCTCACTAATAATACACTGTACTATGTAAATGTCTTTGTTTTAACTTTATGCATGGCGTGGTGGCATACACAAGTACACTGCCGAGCTTAAAGCTGCATTTCCGAGTAAAAAAAATGTTTCAAAGGGAACAATTTTTATTATTACTATTATTAATGATATATATGTTTGACCCATGCTAAGACATGCCCCAAAATTGTTCTGTATTAACATTAACCTATAAAAAAATCTGTATGAAAATTGAATTATTACTGTATATCAACACTGCACACACAAGCAGTATTGTTTCGTGACTGGTCGTATGTACCAAATATTGTACATCCGAACTGAATAAAATTATTAATTATTATGAATTAATAGCTTATATGTTACACATCAGTGGAGAAAGAAGACCCTGTTGAGCTTAACTTTAGTCTGGTTCTATGAATAGAGAGACGATGACGGTTTATACATATTTAGCTAGCAGTCTGAAATTCTATTGGCATTAAAAACAACGACAGCAATTTGTACACTAGTCATCTACATACACTGAAGTTTCTACTCTAAACTGCATGAGCCACGTAGGAAAACGCTTACCCCTAGTGGCGCCGTTTGGAATTTCTGCAAGATGGCGGTGGCGGAGAGGCGTTTTTCAGCTCGCCACAACGAAGGGGATGATTCATGGCCAGGATAGTCACCAGACCTGGGTCCCATGGACTTCTCTCTATGGGCCTTTATAAAAGAATAACCCGTCATGCAGCGGACAGTCTGATGGTTTCACGAACTAAGTCTAAATAGCAACTGATGAAGCATCTGACAAAGCTGCTACCACATTGCGCTTATTTCTACGCTATCTAGTTCTTGTTGGAACAGCTTGTCTTACTCAAGGAACCACACATTCAACACTTAAAAAGGTAATTCCGATAATTTGAAGGGTAATTGAAGCGATTTACACTTGTAAATTATAACAACAAGCCTTTTATTATTATTTTTTTTTAAATATTCTTGAATACAAAAAGAAAAATTGAAAACAGGTTCACACACAGCGTTTTGTTCACTAAATAGAAAGAATTAAAAATATGCACTTTTAATACAATGTCTTGCCAACAAACAACTGTCTGCACTTAAGACGTTGTTTTTAGATGTTTGCATTATGTCGTATGTTTTATTTTTATGTTTTGGGGTCGAATGTTTATACTTTAAAATAGTAAATAACCAATGATTACAAAAACAATGGTGTTGTTGTAACAATGACGCCATTGCTTTTGTAATTATTGGTTATTAATTATTTTCCCTAAAAGTATAAACATCCGACCCCAAAACATAAAAATATAACATTTGAAAACTGAAACATCTGACAATTATTTAAGCCGTCTTAATTTCAATCAGTTGCTTGTTGACAGTGACATCTGGTGCAAAGAAGTATAACAGAAAATGGAAATTTCATTTATTTCTTATTATTCTATGCTTATGCAAAGGTTTTCAATTTTTTTTTTTTTTTAGGAATTAAAAAAAAAAGACTTATTGTAATATAAAAGTGAATATCGCATTTTTTCCCCTTTACTTACTTATACATTAATAACCTTGTTTTTTTTTGCATTCCTTTACACAAAGGCAACGAGGGAAATCTTTAGCTTTACACTCATAGTTCCAAGTGTATGTTTACAAGTGTATGCTTATAAGTGCATATGTGTTA
>JAHWFP010086673.1:0-12312 GCA_023313725.1 Lithobius niger
TGACTGGCCCATATCTCATCATATTCACTCCGCGTTACGTCCCCCCTACCACTCCCTCCACAAACTAAAATGGAATTACCTTCATTCATACCGATACCCTATTACCGTATTTTTAAAACAATTCTCAAACAACAAACGCACGAAATGAATTACGTACCTTGCCAGAATGTCCCAGCATAATGTCATTCTATCCCTGCTGCCTCTTATCGGAGTTTTTTTCAATCCGAACAGCTTCAAAAACAGGAGCGAGCTTACTAGCGTGAAATCTACCCAAATGACGCGTGTGTGTCCTTATCACCCACTCCCCCTTCCCTCCTCAAACTTGACCCAAAGGGCTCGTCCGTCTACCACCCATTCTCCCCTCCATAAACTAAAATGGAATGACCTTCATTCATAGCAACATACTGATTTCTTGAAGCAATTTTCACAAAACGCAAAACTAAATACGTTTTAATTAGATACGAGTTAGCGTGATGTCCCAACCGTGGTGTAAATCATTTATTAGTGAGAAACGAGCGGTTATCGATTTTTAACCCACGGCTGCGATTATTGTCCCAGCTCTCGTATGCAAATGTGTCTCGGGCTCTGCCGTCCACCTATTTGCATACACTTAAGCCGGGCCAATAATCGCAGCCGTGGGTTAAAAAATAGATAACCGCTCGTTTCTCACCAATAACTATTACGAATTTTGAAACAAGATAACTAACTGTAACTACGATTTGAAAACTTTTGTCAAGCCATCAAAAAAAGTTGTTTCTCGGGAAAAACCGCGCAGACAATTTTCCAATATACGAATTTCGTGATAGACGATTTTCGTTTATATATACTGTGTTCGCACTTACAAATATGCGATTTTCCAGTTAGACGATTACCCCTCGCCCCCCCCCCCCTACAATGAAAACGGGCGATCATGTCGAAAACATTTGTAATCGTTCAACAGCTTTCAAAGGAAATGCAATTCATAAATACTCCTAAAAATCTGGAATTCTGAAAGCAACGTATTCACCGAGTCTGAAACAGGTTAGGTGGTTCAAAAAATCCTTTTCTTGAAATTTGAAATCGTAATAGCACAGAAAAGTTGATTTTCAACCTACTACTCATTATCCCAACAGAAAAAAAAATCGCCTTTTTTTTTTTTTTAAAGGAACCCGTCTAGGCCTAAAGTTAAATTACAAGTCAAAGGGCCAAATTATGCAAAATTTGTTTTTCACTATTGGCCTAAATGTAGCATTTACGTTACCCCATTTGGTACTTTCGAAACCACTAATTGAAGCCAACATCAGAAACTATTTTTTCTACTTCTAGAAAATAAATGCGAAATAAATGGCTGCAAAAATAGGAGAAAAATAATTTTTCGCCGATTTTACCTCTTAATAAAAACGACGTTTTATGAACAAAAATATTTTTCTGTTTGATTTTGCTTTCATGTATGGGGTCGGAGAGTAAAAGCTAGTCAAATGATCTAAAGAATTTTGATTAGGAGGTCGAAAACCTACTTTTTTGGAGTATTGCGGCGATTTGAAATTTTAAAAAAGGATGTTTTTTTTTTTAAATTCGCCATACGGGACAGTATACGACGGTTCGAGGCTTCATTGCATATACTGAAAAGGGGAAGCGAAGCTCGGTTGTACGATATTTTTACACACGTGTATTCGAATCTAAAGACCACAACTTTCCGTTATAAGCAACTGACCTGCATGTGCTGCTATTCTTTCCGTGGCTTCCTTGTGATTACCTGTGATGTGGGTAGGATTTAGATAGTAATGTGGGCTAAACTCGTAAATCCAGTCTCGTTTTCTCTCACTCTTCTTTTATTTTTTTACGTAGAAAAAAGTCAATACTTCGTCTGGAAAATGAAAGCCCGTTCCGTGTACAATTTCAAGAACCACAGGACTTTTGCTTAATTGTTATTTTATTAGGAATATTGAAAAACTTTAATATATCTTTTAAAAAATTCCGATACTGAAATGCTCTTGAAGTGTAATGTTGGTACCGGAAAGTACTGAAATTCGCAGTTTGAAACTGAAAAACTGAAATTGTTGCATTGAACGCATCCCGCTGCACCTTTTGTGTCCAGTCGTTATGTAGGTGTCACCTCTCCCAACATTTCGCAAGAATTTTGAAAATTAGTGGGCACTGGCATTGTTTTTTAATGTTGTTAAAGAAAACGACATGTTAAGAAGGTGCCCATATCACTCCAATAGCTTCCTAAAACGTTTGCCCCACGATAGAGGTCGTATGAACTCACGATGCCAGGGTTTGTTTTTTCCAGGGAGTGGTACGAAACTTTACTCTTGAAAATGTAATTGCCATGTGCGAACTATAATGCAGTGGCTGAGACTACTTCTGTGTGTCATACATTTGCCAGAGAATCACTCATTTGGTGCAAGTTGTTAATGGCCTTCTGATTGAAAAAAAAGTTGGGTGGCCATTTTGGAAAATGGACGCCATCTTTGATTTCGCCACTTCGAAAATGGATGTGTATGGATATGAACTGCATATGCATGTGAGGTATCGTCTTATATGTTTTTTGGGGTGCTGAACACGTTAACGATAGTAGAAATAGTGTAAAGTGGTTACTAATCATTATTTAGTAATAATGACAAAAATAATTCATTGAAAATAGGCAAACAATAAGTAAATAAATAAAGAAAACATCCTTCGCACAATTTACCCAGAGTACAAATTGACCCAAGAACATTCATTGTTTTCATCAATACTGGCCATTTCATGTTCGCCTCACGCGCTCTATTGGCGTCAGTCCATGCTTATGCAGTTTTTTCGACCCTCAGGGCGTCGGTGGGTCAGTGGTAGAATGCCAGGCTACCAAGCAGGCGACCAGGGTTTGTCTCACGGCTGATGCACTATTTGCGGTAATTTAAGAGTGGGGATGGCAATTTTGACATGACGGTGGGATTGGAGTCGTATAGCTTAAAAAGGGAGTCTGGGGTGCGCTGTGGTGAGTACGCCACGGGGAAAGGTTAGGTTGGGACGACAAGAGTCGAACACAAGGCGAATAATCTAAAGTTAAGTCCTGACCGGTCAGTCATTGGTGGTTCAGTTGGTGACGGAATTTATCAACGCAGGGTGCCTGACTTGAGCGACTTTACCCTTGTAGGAATTGAAAAAAAAGTTGTTAGACTGTGTTAGTGGAGCTGCAGCGTAAATTAGATTGGCGGAGAAAAATAAACTAGAAAAAAATAAACTTGTTGGACCTCAAGCAGGCGAATTCGAAAATTAGGGTGAAAGTAGCCTATTTGAAGTTAGGGGGTGAAGGGAATTAGGGTTAATTGAGCCAAATTGGGTGGGTGAGAGGAGAAGCTGAAGGGCAACCGGTGCCGGGCCGACAGGCTCCTGACGGAGTGATCTTTCAATATGACAACAGTTCCTTGTAAACTGGATTGAATTCGGAGAAATTGCCTAGAATATGCCTTTCAGCTTGGCTAAAGGTGGATTGTTTCAACGTGGAAAGTTTTGTTAAGCCTACAGGCGAAGGACGCAACACTGAAGGTTATCTTCAGACGCAAGTTGGCAGTTGAAACAGGGCATTTTTGAAAGTTCGCTACAACAACATCGATGTATACACATTATAAGGACGACAGCTAATTACATTCGTTTCTTGCAGTTCGTTCATTACGTTTCTTAGAATGTTGCAGTCCGTATGCATTCATTAAAAAGGTTCGTTTACATTAATATTTTTTACACGTGGGAATCACTCGCTTTGCTCGCTCAATTCGCGCACCTCCGTGCTTCGGAAACTCAAATGCTTGACGGTCTTTTCAAAGCAACAGGTCTATTTTTTCCGTTCGTCCTACTAGTAAGAGGCTATGGGGGCGGATCTAAATTTCAAATCGTAATTAATAGTGCGGAAATTTTGGTCTTCGACCTCCTAATCACTATAACAAAAGCAAAAAATCTGAATTTTTTTTAGAGGTGGCCACCTGATCCTAAAGTTTAACATTATAGCTAATTCCGCAAAAATGATTTTTGACTAGAATTTTTGACTAGAATTTTTACATTATCTCATTTTTTACTCGGAGAGACTACTAAGCCAAAATCAGAAAAAAAAATTTTTCTTCCAGGAAAACAATGCACGTTATGGACCACCAAAATAGGGAATAAGCCTTTTTTTCCAATTACACGCCGTAATTTAAAACGAAGTTTAGGGACAACATACATTAAAAAAAAATTAATTCTAGCTTCTTTTAGTTGTCTCTGAGAGCACCAAATGAAAATAATGTAAAAAGCTGTATTTTAACTTAGTCAAACTCCATTATTTCAGAAATAGGTATTGTTCCCATTAATTGTAATGTTTAACTTGAAGCCCGGGTAGGCACCTCTTTTTTTTTGTTCCACATTATTACTGATGCAAAATGTCTTCTTTTTAGGTGTGATTTTTTTGTACCTAGTTACTTTTTGATTAATATACCTCAACAGTAAATTTTTTATCTAATTTTAACGTAGTGGACAGTTTTTCGAGCAGTTTTTCGCGTAGTCGCGCACTGAATACTGGGAGCTGCGTGACGAGTCCGACAGACCCGGAAATAGCGTACGGGATTGGCAACTCCGAAATCACTACATTAGATTTGCAGATTTTCAGGGATTTGCACGGATTTGAAGATTTTTACGGATTGCAAGATTTGTACAGATTTGCAAGATTTGCACAAATTTGCACAGATTTGAAAGATTCGCACAGATTTGTACGGATTTACAAGATTGTTCGGTTTTGCAAGAATTCGCTTGGATTTGCAGATTTAATGAGTATTTACGTTTTTATATTGTATTTAGATTTGCTGATTTGTAATGATTTGTATGATTATGCAGATTTTACTGGATTTGCAAGCAGATTTGCAGATTTTACTGGATTTAGAAGAAGATTTGCAGATTTCATGTTGATTTGCACTGATTTGCTATGATTTGCAAGATTTACAGAGATTTACAATGATGTGCAATGATTTGCTGATTTCACTTGAATTTGAAGATTTCAAGCAGATTGCAAGCAGATTTGCCGATTTCGTATTGATTTGTACTGATTTGCTATGATTTCCAGAATTAACAGAGATTTACAGATTTGAAATGATTTGCCGGTTTCACTCGGATTTGCAGACTTCAGATAGATCGCAAATCCGAAATCAGAGACCTTACGAAATTTCAGCCCTTGTTGGACCCCTGGAGCTACGGCTTCCTCCAATCCCAGAGGACGTATTGAAGAACCCAAGGCCAAACGGGAACGTGAAAACCCGTCTTCCGCCACAGACGGCATCGGGGGCTTTCGAGCCTTCGTCATGTCAGAGGGTATCAAGAAAAAAATCACCCCCCCCCCCCCCCCGCCACAGAGGGTAACCGCGGGGCCTCCAAATCTCCGTGATGTCAAGAGGGGCATCAAATGTAACGTCCCTCCGGAACGTGACCTGGGAGTTACCTTTCGTTGCCGGTATACTGTCTTCCTCGGCCGCGGACGGAAATATACTTCCTACGTAACATTAGGTGTCTCCTAGTATATTTGTAGAAATCTGGACGATAGGCGTATACAGTTATCCAAAGCAGTTGTCCATGTCGATGACAATGTAGTGCCGTTAGGACGGTAGAATATTTCGCTCGAACAAAAACGTCAACTTTAAACGTACGTTTAATCAAGTTGACACTTACTTCTTTTATTTAGTTTGATTCTATGAATCTGCAATTTCAGGTTCCCCACGTAAAAAAAGTTCACGCAGTAAACGCATTAGTATTAATTGAAACGTATTGTGCATGCCACACACAAATCTACACCGCATTGCACAGTCACGTACGAAATTCCAGGAAATCACCGGTTTCTTATAGTAATAACAAATCGGTTGAATTCTGAGAAAGATTTTCATTTGCGTCGTGATAACGCCTGGAGAAGTTTGTGAATTTGTAAAGGGGAGAAGGGGGTTAAGGTGATTTTTTAACTGGGTCAATTAATTCTTGAAACGTTTTATCTCCTGGTAATTCGGGGGAACGTCATTACGTTTTGCCCCCCCCCCCACAAACGAAGTGAGCACCGCCCTTCACCTTTCAGCACAAGTCACTTCATGAACATTGAAATATTCCGTAAGCAATGCAATACATTTCTCCCAAGAGTGGGATTTAATGCCAAAATGGAGAAGACTCTCAAGTAATGATACATTTCTCTGAAAATTCGAAGCAAACTTGTATTAATATCTTCCAGTCATTGGCTAATTACCATTTTAATGAATCAAAACTTGAATCTTTACTTAGGGGACGTCAATTAATCAAGACGAACTCCGTAAAGAAAATAACTTCATCAAAAATGAGATTGCGTAATTCTGTGAAAACAACACAGGGATACGCAGAATTGGTCCTCCATCCACTTCTCTCACCGTAAAACCCGAGTGGGATGGTAGGCTAACCCCATTAATACCGGAGGCTACATCTTCGGGAAGAAGGGAGGTACACAGAGACAGTGATTAGATTCCAAGGCAGACGTCGACTGATATCGCTGCTGTCCGTTTATGTATCCCACAATAGAACGATGTGAGTGTAGGAGAATCTGCATTCGACATCATTAAAGACGTATGATGTGCGTGCGTGTTTGTACCTCTACTCCTCTGGAACCAAGGCACCTACAAACATGGGAGTAGGTCCAAATGAAAGATAACTAAATTGTGCTTCGGTTAGGCCTATTTTCATCGCTGTAGCTTGATATTATGACCCCCAAATAAGCGAAAAACCGTGCAAAAAAAAGTCAAAGTTTTTTTTTTTACCCTCATGATGTTTGTTGATGACGTCATAGTTAGTTCATGCGAAGCGAGACGACGCCAATGGAGCGAGCAAAGCGAGCAATGTGGCTAGTCCACTTAAACTAGGCAAATAATAAACGTTAATATCTAAACGAGACCCCACAATTACTCGTTGAGTTTTTTTTACCCGCTTTTAAGGTTACTGTTTTTTATTCAACTCTTCGCCGTTCAACAGGCATACGTTAACCTAATGGTTTAAACGGGACGGAAAGCCAATGGGATCGAGATTTGCCTTTGACATATAAGTACAAAAGGCAACGTAAATAGGTTTGCGTCCATATTTATTTAACGTTAAACTAAACATATACGCAAACAGATGCGTTTCCCATACAAATCTGCCGGTTTATGGAAGGCCTAATCATTTTTTTGGGGAAATTAGCCGCCATTTCCGTAAAAAAAAAACACCCATTGTTTAAAAAGTGCAAGGGAGTAAAATTCGTGAAGAAAGCTTTTATGGGTCCAAACTTGACTGATCCGTAAAAATAATACATTATATCAAAATTTGTTTTATCCCTATTCAACAATTACATAGTTCATTACAAATTGTGGCTGAATATAGGACGATCGTTTCAAGCATCACAAGTCCCCGATATTCAGTTCTATCCTAAGCCATCCTTCTGCATTCGGGCAAAGTCAGTCCTCGGAAATGTGGTCGTTTTCCATGTCGATTGCGGCGGATCTAAGAAAAAACGCCCCCAGGAAATAATGCTCCTACGTAAAAACACCCCCCCCCCCCCCTCCATTGAGCGTAATGAGTAACTCTGTTTCTGTGAGGTAATCATCTACACTTAACCTGCCACGTAGTAATAGTGCACGTGTTGAGGTTTTTTTTCCCTATATTCTGTTTTTTTTTCCTGATTTTCCGGTTTTTTTTTTTTAAATCTAGCTTGTCACTCTTTTTTCCATCCTTTTTTGCCCCAAATTTGAACATTTGCACGGCGCCGGAAGCTGAAGCATTTTATTCTATTTGAGGGCCTATTTTCGGCTTCCCGAGACACGTTTGCACCACATTGTAAAGCAAATTTCGGACGGTTTTTCGTTAACATTCTTAGCATGAGAGGTCTTCTTAAAAACCTAATCGCGGCTAAAATTCTGTTTTTTTTTATACATTTTATTGACAAATTAAACTAACTAATGAATTTAAATAAAAAAAATAGTATTAAATTAACGTTAACTAACACTGAATAATTTAGGTTTGAAAATACTGTCGCCTACTTTTCAAACGGCGGAAGATTTAGCTGACGTTCCTGAATTAACTGAGAATTAGTTTTAAATCACGGTGGCGATGGGCTAAGAGAAAAAGAGCTAATAATAAATCAAACCGCCAACTTAGTCATCAATTTAGATTCTTTGCTCGGTTTTTATGGAATTAATTGTTATCAGACTTCAACTGACGAAAACTTGGAAGAAAGGTTAACAATTAGTTTTGTTCTGAAAAAATTAAGCCAACATTTCGGCTATAACCATAGCAAGAACGCACAGCTGCACAGTGAATTTTAAAAGTCCTGTATTGGTTAGACGCTGGATTTGAGTTAGCGTCCTCTTGGTTGGGAGGCCGGGACTCTAACCACTGGGATGCCATTTCTACGTTTGTTTGGGTCCGTATGACCCCTCACAAACTTCGCGTTGTGCGTTGAGCTTTTAAAATCCGGCCTTCTCCTTTTAGAAATAACTGGTAAGGCGTTGGCATAACTAAGATCCCTCTTATTGACGGTCTAACGCAGCAAATCAATTTTCAGTTTAGCCACTTAACTGTACACCATTTGAAAATCGCTCAGTTCATTAGTATCACGAAATCAAACGACGAAAAATTTAGCTAGAATCTTTAACAAATATTGTTTTGTACATTTGTACATAATTATTTAATTGACGTGTCTGTATTAACTAAGATAGCTCTTAAATTGTAGAATTATTCAGGTAGCAACAGTAGGATATACTGGCAAACAAAACGGCAAACTCTTTTTTGAGTTTTTTTCCCCAAGTTTTTACGAATTTTATGTCGTCATGTAAACTCCGTCTTCCGGCTGTTCCCCGACGACAATCTCAGTTACTCCCCCGACAGGGGGCCAATGCTTCCCCCCCCCTGTGTTTCCGCCCCTACCTTCCTGGTCTTCTTTTTGCCTTTTTTCGGCTTCTAGGGGCCCTTTCTCCTGGCTCCAGAACCAGCGTTGTTTATTGGTGCAATGCCCCTTCGCCTGCTCCCGCCCCACCCCCTCTACTACGTATACGCCACTGCTGATAAGGCATAAGAAAAGCTTACTTTTTTTCAGTAGGCGGGTCGTTTTTTCAGCCTCTTGGGACGGAGTTGGGGAAATTCATCAGAAATTTTGAGGTTACATTTTCAATTCCTCCGCCCCCCCCCTCCCCTCCCGAAATAAACAACAACCGCCCCTAAAGTTATCGAAGAACAGTTTCGTTACACAACAACTGCGCAATCTGTATCCCCTCCTCCAAAGCCCCAATTCACGCCCACTCCCTAGTAACGATACGTAACATGACAACCCCCCCCCCCCCCCCCCTTCCCAGCACCATTACTAATGTATAGCCGTTCCATTTACTACTTACGATATTGTTCACTCAAAAAAAATGTATTGGTTTGCTTCCTGCCGTGCCCGAGTGATGTGCAGGAAAGCGAACTATTGAGAGATTAACAGATCGTTTGGCAACGTTCCGATTTCCGTTTTGATTGTAGAGGGAAGGCTGGAATTTTGTGATTCCCTAATTAGATCCTAACGTGAGTCGTGTATGTTTTTTTAACCGATTGAAAATCAGATGACTTTGATGCACGTTATCGGGCTCATCGTTTCGAAACTGCATGTTTACATGAGTTCGAAATGGATAGCCGTTAAGTTAGTTAGGTAGAGTTCCGGTAAAACAAACAACCTTTTTTCGTTATATCGAGGGTCGTACTAACAACCATGGGGAAATTCAGGTATCTCGAAAACTACGCATGTTCATGAATCAAAGACTGGAATGCGTATTGCACTGTCTGCTATATTTCTACCCTCATTAAATACTGCGTTAAATGACGGAAAGTAATCGGCAGAGCGAGAAAAGCGTAATATCTGATGATGTCTTGAAAACTAGTTAACGGATTTTCATGAAACAAAAACTGAATTGAGTATTAGATTGTCGATGATATTTCTATCCGTATTACTTCCTAAGTTATCTGAATGAAAATAGTTGGCGGAGCGGTGGAAAACGAAATGATATCTGACGATATCTCGAAAACTATAGGACGTTAACTGATTAAAAAATGATTGGCCGAGCGAGAAAAACGTAACGATATCCGTGCTATCTTGTTGTGTAATTTTTTTTTGTTTCACCGTGCTTTTAGTATCGGCATTCTAAGTTGACTAAACGTTACGTCACAACTCTGATTAAATCAGCTTGTTCCTTATACCACAGTCCTGTGGTGTGTGCTATTTACACAAACTTGTTGTCTTTGTTGTCTCAAGTTAAACAATCGTTTCGTTTGCCGTCATAAAACTTCTTGTCGCTTTTAGCGATGTTAAGTCGATGGTGCCACGAAACGAAATGTGCATCTTCTCTAACAAGCGATGGTATATGACGTGAGAGTTATTTCATATTCACCTGCGCAATCTTCAGGTGGTCCACAAAAAAACTGACGACCCAACATTTTCTATGACCAACGTTTCTAGTTAGCACCCGTCAGAACCAGGAAAGGACAGAAATCCAATCGAATGAAACGGGAAGATTTCTGTCTTCTCCTGACGCTAAGGGGTGCTAACTAAAAAAGTTGGACTTAGAAAATGTTGGGTCGTCAGTTTTTTATGGATCACCCTGCGTGAACGATAACAACCAGCTATTCCAACTTTGGGTGGACGATGTAATGGCATCCAAAATGGTAAGCAACATCCCTCATAAATCCTATTTCGACCTCTACCAGACAACGAAGACGGAAAATGGACGTATAGTCGAGCCAACACCAAAAGTGGCAAGCAGTTCACCAGTGCCGAGCCATCCCCCATACCAACCAACGGCCCGTTCCTCCAACCACCCTCTCCCTCGATGAGTTTCACCAGTCAAGCATTTATCGAGAAATAACAATTTTTCATACCCACCTTAACAAATTGTAAAATAAACAGAAAAGGGATTTTTTTCTTCAAGTTTTTAAACAATGTTACGTCCCTTTTTTCCCCTTTTCTCTTTCTAAGTAGGAGTATTAAAACCCACTCGCCTTAAGAAACACAATGAATTAACGACTTAACAAGCAGAAATACATAATAAATCAAAGACTAAAGTAAAGGCCTGTTGAGAGACAGCAGATAGAGAGGCAAAGTCACCGAACCATACTAGAAACCAAAGAGGAAATTGGGCACCAAAAAAGGCAAGTCCACAATCTTGCGACGATTGGCACCCACGGGGGTTCGTATTATTCAAAGCAAAAAAAAAACGAAAACCTGGGGGGAAAAACCGACTGTTGCGCAGTGGATGTATGCATTTATTAGCGTCTGGTAACGAAAAAAAAAAACGAAATCAAAGATCGGTCGTTAAGTTTTAGTTTTCTGTACAGCCGTATACCGACTGAGAAGACTATTACAACGACTTTGTGCGTCCGTCGCTTTTTTCATCTTCGGAACGGTATACCACATAAGAGATGACCACGGTTTACAACGTTAGATTCAGTGTCAGCAATTCGTTTAAAAACACGGCAAACTAAAATATCGTTACTTCCTTATATAGCTGGTAGGCTTCCTCGACGTAACTAAACGATGCGCAATGGCTGTTTGCCGTGATGTCACCACGAGTTAGCCAATAACGAACGAGAACAATGAGTGTTTGGCCGTCTGATTGGACTAGCCCAGTCACGTGATATGCACGTCACAGCAAACAGCCATGGCGCGAGGTATAGATGAAATAATAACATTTGATCGTCGAGTTGATATCATAAGAATAACACGCAGCCGTAAAAAAAAAAAAAAATTATAGCTTCTTTTAAAATTCTCGTCACATTAGTTGCATGCATTGTTGGCTTACCGTCGAACCAAATTCTCCATTAGGCCTATTTGCTACTTAACGAAATTAAAACTGCAGTTAAAAAAAAAATAGGCCTAAAAACTGAAAATTAGACCTAAAATCACGTTACCATGGTAACGTCAAGTTGCTACGTCGAGTCGTTGTTGGCTTTATCAACAGCACCGTCTATGACTCCCGTCTATACTCAACATTGCGTCGCTGCCGTCACTTCCCTTCCACTGATCTATATACGTTGCGCATGACGTTTAACACTGTAACTATATGTGCCCGGAGGTGCACCTTGTTGCAAAAATGAATATGTAAATGCAAAAATTAAAACTGCAGGTAAAAGTTAGGCCTAAAGGCTGACATTACGCCTGAAATGTAAAATAGGCCTGAAAGCTAACACATTTTTAACCGGCAATTGTGATGGTTATACTGATTTTAGATTATACAGGGTGGGGCACAAAGGAAGGGCCACCGTTGACAATAAAAGATGGTTTATGTTAGGATAATGAAACTTTGCATGGTATGTAGGCGAACGGGG
>JAHWFP010086677.1:696-11468 GCA_023313725.1 Lithobius niger
CCTGTAATGCGAAAAATTAAGCGTAAATTAAACTAAAACTCAACTATATACATAAAGACAAAACCATTTCCGTTGTCTGAGGGCTGAATTGCCAAAATTTGACCCGCGACTTTTGAAACTGAAGGCCGAAGCCCTAGGCCTACTGCTCAAACATCTATCATCTATCCATCTATGAAAAAAGTATAAATTGCAACAGTAAATTCCCAATTTTCCATAATTTTCCTGCTACGGCTCCAATCCCACATACTGTTGAAACCGTCATCATACTCAAAACTTCCAACCTGCATTCGCACGGTACTAATAGTACTAATGACTATACTAGAAGGTACTGATGCCTTCTTTTTACTTCAGTCTTGAGTCTGACTTCGGTCCGAATTTTATTCCTTCATTTGTAGTTTTTTCCGCTTGCCTTTTTCCTTTTACGTGAGATCTCCCAAGTTTTACTCAAGCTTTTTGCTCTTGTTTTGATAAGAGGGACAGAAAGCCTCGAAACGTCGCAATCTATTTAATGTTTCCATGTGCATATGTTTAATGCATTGATTTCTTTGAGTTTCCGTGAGACATGCATGAGGCCAGGGCTTAAAGGACTGCGATATTAGGGGGGGGGGGAACTCAAATCCAACAGTTTGAGCCTGAATTAGTAGGCTATATTGTTTGATGTTGTTCGAGCTCGAACCCTAACTGGCTACTAAAGGACGTGGATGGGAATGATTCGGGAGGGGGGTTACTAGGGCGTGTAACTAACCAGTGCTGGACACAAGTGGTGGAGTGGGTCGCACCTCCCCCTTCCTAGCTGTCAGAGGCAAAATTTCTGAGAATTTTGGACATATTTCATCGATTTTGATGCAGTTTTACGTCACATTAACAAACGTGGGGGCAATTTTCTGACCACAGGAGCGCCCAGGGTGGGAATCCCCACCTACCCAGCCTGGCCAGTCCGGTCCTGTTCGAACTTGATGGCTGTTGCGACTTTTTGTGCATAGTTGGGTAGATTTGCATGATTTTGTTTTTTTTTGTTTTTACTTACAGAGGTTTAGCTCCATAAATAACCCAACCCACTGAACTGCAATTTTCGTGCAGGTTTCTTTTAGTCCAATTGTTTTTCTTGCTTTTCACTAAGAATGTTGGGATTTTCAGAAAAGCAAATTGTTAAAATGTTAAGTTCGGATTTCATTGTGAATAAGTTTTTCCTAATCTGCTGATACGAACTGCTGCAAGTTAAATCATGGATGGGTTTGGAACTTAACTTGGTATTTCTTCCCTTAACAACATTGTAGCGTAACATATGTTTAACAAAGAAATTCAAAATGAGGCTCAAACTCTTCTTTCACCATTTTTTAGCAGTTGCTATGCTGTGTAACGCGTCAACCATTTCCTGTAATCACAGCCTGGAATCGTCTGGATACTTCTAGATTGTGGAAGTCACTTCTATTCATGTGTAGCAAACACTAACTTTGTCATAATGAAAGTTCTGTCCTCATAACGAGGTAGTGAGGTCATGTACACATGACTGATCTGTACATGTAGCTGCAAGGACGTGTGATGCTTTTGACAAAAATAATCATTGCAGTGGTCAAAACTGCATTTTGTCAAGACAGTTTGGCGCCGGAAAACGTTTCTGTTAGTATCGACTGTGTGTAGCGTATAAAATATAAAAATTATAATTTTCCTTCCGTCTGAACACATGTTTAAAATATGTCCGCTAAGATACGTGACTTGCTGTGCATATTTCAAATTTTATTGGGTATTGTCTATTGTTAACTATAAATTGTTAATTTTATTTATTTTATTTTATTATTTATTTATTTTTTTTACATGGTAAATTCAGGTTTTCTCGAGTGGAGCCGCATTGCCCCGTAGTTAATTACGATTGCGTTGCTAAACAAAATTTTTTTTATTTACGCAGTCTTGGACCGAGACATAATTTTACGAGGCATTGTGAGTCGAGTTGGCACCAGACCAAATTTTTGTTACAGGCCCAATAAAGTTTGTCATTGCACGGGAGTAAAGTGATGTTTCCTGGTCTTGCCATGCCAGTCCGTCACTACTACATTTCTTTTGGGAGGGGGTAGAGGAGAGGTGGGGCAGCGCGTGTAAGAGAGGGGGTGTGGGGCAAAGATGTCTAGCAACATTACCCAAAGGTGTTTCAAATCGTTTAAATCGTTTTAATATTCACCATGTCTGTGGCTCTGCCTGTATCAAAACTAGGTCACAACCGTTTCAACGACGTTTTAAAGTCTACGCTAATATGACTCTATTACATGGTCTTTTCGAAAAAAACAGCTAGTAACTTGTTGTTGCAGGTGGTGGTATTGAAGACGGGACGAAAAAAGGGAGGGTGTTGTAATGAGGGTGGAGTTGCCAGACCCCATGATGCGATAGGCATCACGACCGTGCCCAAGATTTACACTCCTCCCTGCCCTATTAAGCATTGATCGTCATTACGGGAAAAAAGTGTTTAAAAAAGCCTGACTGAACAGTTACTCATCAACTATCGCCAACTTTCCCTGCACGGACTTCAACTATCACCTCCCCCCCCCCCAACCCGAATTATAACTCTAAGTCTTTTATTACATTTTTTTCATCCCTTCGATCTTTTTACGCGCATCACAAATCAACACTCTTATCTCAACACAAACAAGCACAAACCTCGTTTGTAGAAAGCTACCGTGTGTCCACCAAGATGAGTCCCGTCGCTGTATTGAGGGCTGGATGAGAGAACTTTTAATTAACACATCCTACCATTCAATCTCGGATTTATATTGCAAGCGAGCGGGTCCCAACTGATGTTTCTTAACTCGTGCCAGCTAGGCCATTATCATTAGCATAACAGTCGAAAAGTTCTTTGTGTGTATGTACTCATTAACAGCCTAATTAATTAAAGCGCATAAACCTTTTTATGTGTTTTTTTTTCATCCTAATTTCCTGTAATTGCAACTTCATTACAATATCCGAACAGCTCGTATGTCTATGAGTTTTTTTTTCAAAAGTACAATGAGTATCATATCAAACTATAATTACCTTATTAATCCCACAGCTCGATAGTTACCTCCTGTAACTCTACCGGATCGAGATAACGAACGCTACCTCAGAGGCGTGTGGGATTGGGGCGCGGGGGAGGCCGGGGTGTCACGTGTTCTGGGGGGGGGGGGGCCCATTCCCGGAGTTAAAAGTGAAATTTGGTAAAAGTATACCAAGAAGGAATTTATACTGAATGTTGGTTAAGTGACAACATGGTTGCATGGCGGAATGATTGTTGTAGATCGTGAAAACCATGAGTTCGCCGTGTTCGCCGTGTAGGTGCCGTGTTGTCACAAATTTATGTTCATTTCAAAATGTTTTTTCCTACCACGCACTAGGTTTGCAAACGCGAACGTGTTAATTATGCAGGCACACTATAGCTCTAGTCTGTAAAATATTTCTGTTGAAAAAATCAGTAGGGAACTAGCAATTCAGCTGGATAGATGCCTCTTTCGTTTGACTTCTTCATGTTGGAGCGACCAGTAATTTAGGCCTGAGCGTTTAGGTGACCGGGAAAAAAAGCCTTGGAAACAAACCGTGGAAAAAAAAGCCAATGGAAAAAAAGCCCCGGAAATAAAACGTGGAAAAAAAGCTGATGGAAAAAAAGCCGTGGAAAAAAATGCCGCGGAAATAAAAGCCGATGGAAAAAAAACGCGAAAAAATTTGGTTGAAAATTTACAAAAATACTACCTAAATGCACTTACGTGTGTATTAATCATTCATTAGCTGCATATTTCTCGATCAAGGTCACCTTTGGAATACCGAAAGGAAAAGAAATCACAAGTTTCCTGCCAAATTCTTTAACTGGGGAGGTTGTGGGGGAAAGGGTCGTCCTCACTTTAGTCGGGTGACCTTCGATCGTTAAAGGATAAATCATGAAATGACGAGTTTCCGCCATCATTTGGTTAGGAGGAGAGGGGGGGGGGGGGATAATCAGGAAATCATAAATTTGCTTTAAATCTGTAATTTGGACAACTGAAAGAAAATTCCGGAAGCATACTTTTATTCCCGAACTCCTTTACCTTTTTTGTTTTTAGAGCTTTTTTGATATTTCTCTGCAACAGTTTAATATTTTTACTGGATCGTCTCCCGTTCCCGCCACTCTCTCCTTCCCCCCCTGCACCACAAAAAAACAGTGAATAATTTAGACACACGACTAAACTCGAGGATTACCCTTTTCCCCACCACCTCCCCAGTTAAGGAATTTGGGAGAAAACTTGTGACTTCTTTTCCTTTCGGGATTCCAAAGATGACCTTGATCGAGCAACATGCAGCTAATGAATGATTAATACACTGGTAACTACATTTAGTTAGTATTTTTAAACTACTAATTTAGTATTTTTAGTTAGTGTAAATTTTGAACCAGGATTTTATCGCGCTCTTTTTTCCATCAGCTTTTTTTTCATCAGCCTTTTTTTTTCCGGGGCTTTTTTTCCCGCGGCCTATTTTTCCATCATTTTTTTTCCAGGTTTTTTTTCCGCGGCTTTTTTTTCCTAGATTCGAGCATTTAGTATTATAGGCCTCGTAATCAGCCCTATGAGTATAGAATCAGGCTTGGATGATTTTCTGGCGTTCTGCTTGATGAGTCATTTCATTTAGACTAAGAAAAGGTTTTCATGGTTGGATTTTGTGAATAAGGCTGGTTGCTTACACTTATTCTGTATTATTCCTTATAAATCGATGGCGTAAATCAGGTCGCAAAGATTGAATTCCGTAAATTACACCCTTGGAAATAGTACTCTTTGGATAATATACCCCCGGAAAAAGTTACCTGTGAATAAAAAAATCCGTCGGAATAAATGTCGATATGTGAGCTTGTGATTGGATAAGCAACATTCCTGCCTTGTTCCAACTATTGCGGTCGGGCCTGCTATACATGTAACATCAGAAACCGCAACTAACTACTGATTCCTTCACGATAGAAATGTTTACGCATTTTTTCCAAAGGGCATTTCGTCGATGTTTCCAAATGGTATTTTTTCAGGGGTATTATTTTTGGGGGTATTTTTTCCAGGGTATTTCTTCAAGTGTTATTTTGAAGAAATACACTTGAAGAATAATGCCAATAATATAATATTGGTATTATTGTATTACTATAATAATGCCAATACTCATTTCTTTCACTTGAGCCCATGTGTGGTTCCCCCCCCCCCCCCAGCCTTTTCATCTACCGGACGTTGCTATACTACCTGACGTCACACCTAAAAGCCACAACTGTAGCGTAAATTTGCAACACAATTGGCCTACAAATCCGGAAAAGAGTTAAAGAAAGACACTAGCTTAGTAAAAAGGTATTTAACGAAAGGTAACACTGACATAGCAAGGCACAACAAATACAACTGTTATGGCTGGATACTTTTCGGACCAATATTTCAACATGCGTATCTGACGGCGTGGCAGTGTTTCTCACTATTTGCAATTGCTTTTTGCAACTGTAGCCTACATGTAAGAGTCTACGAAGACATTTTTCTTTTTAAAAAAAACCTTTTGTTTGTCAACAACTAAATTGGCAAAAATACACGACAAAAATACACAACAAAAAAACACCAGGAGGCTGATGGTAAGCCAATGAAAACTGCTCACGAAAACTGCTTTAAATTGACAAACAAGAATTAATGCGCTCTAAGAAAGTACTACAACAACCATAATGAAAAATCTCGAGGAAATGTTTTACTGTTGTTGTTTTTGTCGTTTCCTATGAGCTGTTTTTGTTGAAAACTTACGAAAATGCTTTGGATTTACAAAAAAATATTTTTTTTTTCCAATACAATGTTTTATTCTTTTTTACTCCAATCAGCAACGCCTCTTTTTCAACTTTTTCCGCAGAATCCAATGATATTCCTGTTGAGCAATTTATCAAGTTGCATCATACGATCAGATTCTGGAAAAAAACATCCGTAAAACATGAAATTGTGAAGTCAAAGAAATTGGAGGCGTAACCTGAGTGATAAAAATAAATACTCAGAAGGCAACAGAAAAATTGCTTTAACCAGAACAAGAATATATAAACTTCGGTATCGTCTAGAGATAGAAAGGCCAACACTTCACCAATGATTGTGTTTTTCTTTTTTTCCTTTTTTTTTTTATCATGAACTTATTACGGAAAACTTACTTTGAATAAAAACATAAATGAATAAACGGTAAATAACAAGGTAAAAGATGAAGTTATCATTAAAGACTGATAACTTCACTAATCTCAGACCGAAAGACAACTTCCCCAACTGGTTTTCGAACCCAGGTCCGAGCATTTTTCCAACTGTGCTACAGGCCGACCAGTATTCAGCTGCCAACAAACCAGCCAACTACAATTCACCTGGTAACTTGCTTTTCTTTAGACAGGACGAACCCAACTGGGTTATCATCGCCACGACGATGAGAGTGACAATTTAGCTGGAGAAATACAAACGTAAAACCCAGGATCTTTCACATGCCACAATCGACATGAGCACAAAACACCAGTGGGCCCTTGTCGTCCCGAAAATGTCATAGGGTGGTTGATACCAAGATCGAACCTGGACTGCTAGCAACAAATTTACCAACAGGGAAGAATCTCCGATTCCAGCCGAACTTGGATGTTCAAACGCAACTCGCTTCTTATTTCGTAAACTACTTCTTCTAATCTCGCAAATTTCTAGTATTTCTTCGAGAACACTTGATTTACGTTCCTTGCCTGAAACTCGCATTTCGATATTAGCTAGTGAAACTGAATTTTCAAAGTGAAGGTCAACTTTCACCAAATTCCGCAATAAAACGAAGTCTGGCCAACTCTAGTTTAGAATTCTATCGTCGACTCCACCATCAAAATACGGTAAAAAAAAAATGTTACGCTTGTCAGTAGCTCCCTGTCGTGTTTTGCAGCAACCATTAACAGCAAATTATTATAGTCCGTCCGTCGGTCCGTCCAGCAGCGGCGGAAACTGACCAAGTGATGTGGCCGGAGCTAATCTCTATAATTACCATACTTTAATCGGGGCTGAAGAAGCAAGAACAGCAACGGCTCAGGTGGCGGGAGACCTCACCACAAGAAAATAAAAACCTTTTAAATCTCTTTTTTTAATCTTATTTTTTACTCGTCTGGACCTCATTGTTATTACCCTATTAAATGACGTAAAAATGACTTACATGAGATTACAGCGATACGCTGGCACAGCGTTAAATGGAAAATACATTACATGCACGCGCGTTTTGGAGCACTTAGAAGCATTGACAAGCACGAATTCCTTCACAATGTAATTACAGGCTGACTCGGCGATATCATTTCGAGTCGTGTATATAGTTTATAACAGACGTTTCGGTTGAATTTTAATGCGGGTTGAACACGGGTATGGAAGTGGTGGGAAGTTAATAGAATTTCGCCGAGTATACGCTTGAATGCAATCATAAAAACTAATAATGCAAATAAAAATATGACTTCAGATGCATTCGCAGATTAATAAGTTTGTCTGGCTTTTTTAGGGAAATAATTGGAGCATCTTCCATCGAATGCAACCTGGCATGGGTTGGTAAATAGTAATTACTATTGCCGGCTGCGTTCCACAAAGTTTTTGTAATGTAATCGGACTGGGGATGCTGAAGCGCCTCTGAAGTGAAATGCTTTGAAAATGAAGTACATTTAAACTTGAAGATATTAATCGTAATGTTACTGTCTCTTATTACTCAGTTTCAAAATCGTAGTTCTTTTAACAATGAAACGCGATGAGAGATTTCAAGAATGGTTTTGGTGAAGGAGGCGTGAGATGGTGTGGACGAGAACTGCAATGGGGTGGTGAGGTGGACGGGGATCTGAAAAGCTCCCTAAAATCTCATTATTAAAGCACTTATCACCGTTTGGGATGTCCCTCTCATCATTGTGGGGCTGACAACCCAGTTTGGGTTCGCGATCCCAAAAAAACTGTTTTGTGATCCTGGGGGCTTCACTATCCTGCCAGGGGACGTCTCAATCTGGTTCTAAGTAAATGAAGATTGTGTTGATTAATGTCGTATTTTTTAAGTCTAGAGCCTAGTTTTGTTACAATGAACATTTTATCGTTTTCATTCATTCCATAAACTACATTCTTTTTTTAAATTGGTAAAGTGTGTGTGCAGGTTACAAGTGAGAGCACTCTGACACGACTTGTACTCTCAATGAAGGGTTAAAAAGGTGGCGATGACACTAAAAAGGATAGCGGTGAACTTTCGAAATTACCGGTCGCTTCATTGACGAAAAAATATTTCTCTATCTTGAAGCAACAAAAGCGATAAATTCTCTCGTTTTCACGTCATAAGTACAGAATGGGGCAAGGTAGCCTAATGGTTACACGACCATTTCATGTGGAAGAAGTCACTGGTTCGATCCTCACCTCAGCCACCCCAGGTATGTTCGGGCAGAGAATGGCCTGTGATGCCGCGTGCTCATGTCGATTGTGCCAAGTAAAAGATCCTAGGAATTGCCGATTGGAATTACCTAGCAAAATTGTTCCTCTCTCCTTCTGGCTTCAACTAGGAGCATGGCAAATCTACAGCCATAAGTACAGATTTAATTGAAATGTGAAGCACGATCAGCAAATTGCACTGTGAACTTGACAGCGATATGTAAAGTTCGATATCCATCGATAACTAACCCATAACTGCCTAAGATACGAACGTACGCCTTCAACGTATAACAGCGAAAAACTAAGTCCCAACGGGAGCTTTGTGAGGGGTCCCGGGGACCCCGAGCAAAGCGGGCAGTCACAGCCCAGTGGTCAGTGTCGTCGGCTCCAAACCAAGCGAATGCCGGTTCGAATCCGAGAACCGACCCAAGTACCAAACAAAAAGGGTCTGAAAGTTCTTTCAGGCAGTTATGGGCTAATTCGCAAAATGCAAGGCATTTCAGAGTGGAAAAAATCCAGTTCAAAAAATTATTCTTCGACCGGAGTGAATTTGAAGATTCGATTTGGAGTATATACTGAGATCCGCCAATGCTAATGCTTAAAAAAATGCAACACACTGGATCTCGTCACATTGGTGACACGGTGTATAATTGGCTCTGAAACACCTTCTTTTCAAGGTCATTGTATTAAATTTCATCTCGCTAATTACAGAACTCACCAGACAGTTGTCTATACATATCAAAAACCAAAACTGGTAAAAGGGACCGCCAAGTTCCGAATGGTTCAGCCCTGCAAAGGAGCGATATCACTCCACGCCACAACATTTGTCAAGTTAATCGTACTGACGAATAGTTCGAAGGTTAAATGAAAACTAGAACATTGCAACTTTCGGTTGCCATTTGTTGTGAAAACTGGCATGGAAAATATCTGGGGGATAAAATGGGGGTTAACAAATTTTTTAGGGAAAATCTAGGATGGCGGAATTTATTGGTTTTAATCCGTGTTACTATTCATTAGTCATTACTCTAAGGAATTCTTGCATATCTGGCGCCTGTAGCTGCGTCACAGACAGGAGGGAGAGAGGCTTTGGTTAATGGTTTCTCAATGGTCACGTGGACGTGCAGGTGCAACGATGGGATGAATTGAACTTGACCGATTGTGTTGTATCGACATTTTTAAAGCAGCAAACTGTCCCTTTTGTTTCTTTACCACTAGTCAAAAGACAATTCAATTTTCTTATCCTGATTTAACATGATTTTTAACCCGATTTGCGATTTCTATGTAATTTTTCAAATTGGAAAATCAAGATTTACTTCCAGTTTCGCCTTAGGAGTGATTGTCCATCTAACAATATTTGTTTCGTTTTAAATTGTAGTTGTATTATTTTCGTTAATATTTTTATGGAAAATTTTTTTCTTCCCCAGGGATGATGAAATGAAAATTTTAGGGGTTTTCTAGGTGGAGGGTGTAGGGGGAGGGAGGGGGAGGAAGGAACACAAATAAGCGTTCCTGTAAAGTGCATGAGTGTTAAAAAAAAACCCTTACTGCTGTCCTAAACCATTGCAACCACCAAAAAAAATGTTTCGAATGTTTTTTTCAGTTATTACATCTTAAACCGTAAGTAAGACAATGTTAGGTGGAAGGGGGGGGGGGGTATGAGGCTTAAAGGCGCGTCGAAATGATTGGCGCCTACTAGTTAAGAGTAACGACATCACTTAAAAGCAGTAAAAAAATTCACCTTTTTTCGTGATTATGGTGAGGAAATGAAAGGCGCAGACATGACTGAAAAGAAACTGAAAACTCAATAACAAAAATCGGGGGTTGTATGAGGTGTTTATGGCTGTGAGTGTATCTGTTTCTTGTTAATTCCAAGCTAGACATGGTTTTAAATTTAACTAATAAAAGAAATATATTACTCAATAATCTACGCATTACGAAACAAAGCCGTTTCACATTATTAATAATGTTTAGAAGCCAAAGCATTTGAAAGTTGGGCACTAATTTAATCTGCATAGCGTTGAAACCTGACGTAATACTACAATTAATAATTGTTGGTTCCCCTTTTCTAATACTTGCAGTACTTTTCTAATACTTTCAAAATATGAAAAAAAGGATTCATATAAAATTTTCGGATCCATTTCGTTTCCATCTTGCATTGCATGTGTGTGTGGGGGTTGGAGGGTGGGGGGGAGGTGGTCGTAAATTGCACCAAAAATTGCAGCAAGCTTACACCAAAAAGTCTTGAACATTTTGGGAGTAAATTTTTCCTTTGTGAGAGCTATTGAAAGGGGTAGGGCCTCCCCTGTAATACACTGAAGGGGCCTCGGGGAACCCTGGAGGGGAGGGGGAGTGCCACAAACAAGTGTATTTTTTAGAAACCCCGCGGGAATTTGAAACGTT
>JAHWFP010086678.1:0-18350 GCA_023313725.1 Lithobius niger
TCCCCGCCCCCCAACAATTCTTAAAAATATACGAGCGCCTATGAACTCTGCCCATTTGAAAAAGGGAACTTTAAGTGTTTAGCACTCCCCAGGCGAAGTACTCTAATTAGTTCTAATTTTAACAGGTGTTTTTTTGAATCGGGATTAAACTGTAGAATTGAAGAGTGTTAAAAAGACGTAAAAGATAATGTCTTACTTATTTATTTTTTTAAATTTCTCTCTCTTTTGTTTGAGTTTGTGTAAGTTTAGGAATCGTGTTAGTGGGGTGATCATCTATCCCCAACAGGTCTCCTTTTCCCGTTTGTTTGGTAATAAAATTTATTATATATTAATAAAATTATTATAACTACTATAAAATGTCTAGACATATTAATTTAGACAAAACAAACTAATGACAGTTAAAAAATATGCTCGATTATACGACAATTATAAAAAATTATTACAAGAAAGAATGGAAAAAAACAGAAGAAAGGAAAACAAGAAAAAACCACTATTGGGGTTAAAATTGCCAAATTGTAAAAATTCGTATTGATTTTTTTTTTAATATCATACATTTTTAACAAACTGCCAGAAGGAATGAGAAACCTGAAAGTAAATAATATAAAATACAAAATAACAGATAACAAAAAAAAAAAAAACTACCAATAAATACGCAAAAAAAAACACCAAATTTTTATTTTTATTTTTTAAATGTTATTAATGAATATAATGCTTGTTTATTGTTATTTTTAAATGTTGTATTATGGAAACTGGCATGTTTTTAACACTGCTGGTGTTTGCTTTTAAATCAACTGCAACTTGTAAATCGTGCACATGCAATTAAAGTGTGCGCGGCCTATCTTGAGTTCGCTGCAGAACGAAGACAGATAATCGATTGCACGTATTTGGTAGCAGAGTGCCTTGTTGATATCCAAAAATGGTTACAAAAACAATGGCTGCCTTCGATTAAAGCCGCTCCCTCCAGGAAGACGTAGTCGCTCATAAAATACTTCCAGGACTCAAGATACGCCGCGCACACAATACATTGGTATTTCGGGAAGTGTGTCACAACATAGTAAAAATAAATGGTTCCCCTTCAGTCAGACATCCAGTAATAAAGAAGCACCAAAAGACGTTTTCACAAGTTTGTTGATGTGCTTTGTTTCACCCGTCCTGAATTTACAGTTATATTTCAGATTTGCAGCAATTTATCGTTAGTCGGTTACTGTTCGTGTATAAAGCTTAAAACGAAAAAAGAAAAAAAAAGAGGAACAGGGAGGAAGGTAGAAGAGTGCGAGAAACAGAGAGCACGTGAACCAACTTAACATGTTTTGTCGATTGTCGCGTTTCCAAACCACCCAGACACTCGTAATCTGGCCGCACAAATGCGTTCACAACATAAAGCGGCTGTCAAAACCGTCAAGAACCCTCTTGTTGTTTTCTATTCGATTCGACGTGTGCGGGCTTCAAAATCAATAACAGAGAAACCTGTGTAGAGCGTTGCGTTACGGGGGATAGGAGGAAAAAATGCTAATTTATTCATAAACGTATCCTGTTGTATTCTTTATAAATGTCTCCCGCACATATGGCAAATATACATTCTCCCCCACCTCCCACTCAACCGTTTTTCGTTGGAGTTCTCAGTTCAGAACCGAATTGTATTCACAAATAAAATTTTTGTTTTGCGGTTAAAAGCTTAAAAGCAAACTACCGCACCGCGATCAATTTGTTTGTGGTCTAGACCGCTGGGAAATAAATAATGCCTTTCCTGACAAAGTCAGTCGGAGCCACTGGCTGCTGAAACAAGTTACCTGCCATACACCAATATTTGATGTTTGCAGAGATCGCTTAGGTTAAAGAATAAAAGCTATTTTGTTTTACTCGTGGAAAAGCTCATAAAATGTGCAGTAAAAGCGTACGATCTCATGTGTGCAGGCCACAAATGTTTGATACATTTCTAAGTAGACGAAAGGTTTACGTATGCAGGCAGACAATACAATAACGAGAGATTGAATTTGTAGAAGGTGGGAATAACACTTAAAAACTGAGAACAACAACCGAGAAGATGATAGGGGACAAGATCACTAGGCAATGCCTAAACGAAATAGTCCGTTGCCGTTTACATAGTTGTAAAGTACAACCTGGCTGATCCAAGTTCCCGTTGCTGTATACGTTTAGCTTTAACTGTCCCGATTTTCCGACTATCACGCCCGGTTTAGGTAATAAGCCTGGAACCTAACAGAGGTCAAGTATAAGGAATATGCAAGCCTGATCTGGTCACCAAGACATTTGAAAGACATCGACAAAATTAAAGCGGTCCAGAGGAGATACACAAAAAGATTTCCTGGATTAGGTACGAAATCTTATTGCGAGAGACTGAAAATATTCAAACTCGACACCATCGAATGTAGACGTATGAAAGCCGATCTCATCCTTACTTTCAAAATTATTCACTGTTTACTCCCAGTCTATTTACCGCTCTTTGATTTTAGTATTGAGACTCGAACCCGGGGAAATCAACTTAGGCTCGTAAAAATCCCAGGTATAACCTGAATTGCAGGAGAGCATTTTTTGGTCTGAGAGTGATTCTTGTTTAGAACTCACTCCCAAATGACATTGTTTCGGCTCCGTCGTTACATATCTTCCGCAAAAAAAAACGTGATACGCGTGATTTAAGGGCACACTTATTGCGCCCTAAAAACTGCCCTTGAGGCCGGCCACCTCCCCCCACCTCCATTCTCCTTTATTCCTTTTTAATCCCCATTTCTTCCCTAATGTAGCCTAAAGTAGCCTATTGATATTCTTTTTTTTTTTTATTTTGACGTGCATTTATTTGCTAATGCGAATTTGCGTACTTTATTTTTCCATTGGCGTGCTGTAGTAGTCCACCCCGACCCTTGTATGTCCGATTTGCGCTTTTAAATGGAGCAAAGAAAGTAATTTTATTTATTTGTAAGACAAGAGTCAACTCACGTCACAACGAGAAAAGACTGGCATTCTGAGGTGTCAAGCTTGTTTTCAATGAAAACTTGGACAATCAGGCTTTACTTCACAACTGGGCATTAAATGGTGGCTCAATATTAGGACTAACTGTGTCCAAAATATGAATTGTCGGTACGGTAAGTGGTAAAAACATTCGCGGAAAAAAATATCCCAGTGTAAATATTGAAAATTGAAAAGTGAGAAAATTGAAAAAATGAATCTGGGGCAATGTTAAAACACCTTCTTATGAGTAGCCTACGTATTTTTTCTAAAAAATTGTTTGTGATGAAAAAAAAAAAACCCTATCCCCCTCCCTCACTCAGTGGCAAATACGGACGTGGCTAGAGTGGATACGCTCCCCCCTCTCCGCGCGTATCAAGGACACGTTCCCCGCACGTTACCGATTCGTGGTACTAGCACGTGCATCGAGTCATTGTGTATCATTTTCATTATAGCCGGAGTTTCATTATTCGTATATCCGGCAGTGAGTTTCTGGCAGTTCTGACTGGGAAGGCTATTTATAGTTCCCGCGCGAAGTGCCCCTCCACAGTTCTGACTGCACACTGCCAGAATGACCAGTGGTGTTCTACCCTATTCCTCCTTTGGGACTCCGTACAACGAAAATCCTACTTGAAATCGTAATGAGTGTAATGACCAAGAAAACATTGTGGCTACAGAGGGTACTTTTTTTAGGGGATGTTTACACCGAGGATATTTAAACTGGAATATTTTTCCTGGGAGCATTTTTTCTGCTGATATTTTTTCCTAGATGCACCAGTACACAGTAGCAACACAGTATGGGGTCTGAGTAGTACACAGTGAGTGCGCAGTTGCTTCACAGTGTAACCGATCAATGATTGGAGAGAAGAGATCCTGGAAACTCTCCAGCTGATCTGTATGCAGGGTAAGGTGCGAGACCAACCAGAGACTTTCCAAGGTCACTCCTCTCTGCTCCTCACTGATCAGATGCCCTGTGAAGACACTGTTGTTACTGGTGTTCTGGTAGTACACATTGCTGCATAACACTAGTAACAACAATTGGGTGGGCTGGATTGATACTTGGGTGGGTGACCGCCTGGGAATCTGGCTGTTGCAGACTAGGGCCTTAGGGCTTCGGGCAGATGACCAGGAGTGGTTAACGCTCGTTAAACCCTTTGAAACCCTTTGTAACAACAATTAGTAACAACAATTTGGACGTAGTTTGTCCAAATATTCAACCAGACACAGTGAAGTGTACGCCAGTGCACTTTGTTTTCAAGTTAGACCGACCAGTGGCGTAACTAGTGAGGGGGGGGGGGGGTTGGCTAAGGGGCGATTCGCCCCTCTGTAAGATTTTGAAGGCTTATTCGGCAAATTCTAGTTGGCCGAGTCAATTTTTGAATAGCAGAAAAATTATTTACCACCAGATGGCTGCATTTCGAAGCCGCAAAGACGCAACTTTCAAAGACGCAACTTTCATTTTAGCTAATTGATGCTTCTACTGTTTCTCCCTTAGATCACTAAAATAACCAGGTTCCATATGGAGAAATACGAAAATAGCTCATTAACTGATTATTGGTAGATGAATTCAATTTAACTCACATTATTTCTTTTTGTTTTTACAACTGTTCAAAAAGTAAAGGATTGTAATACACAAGTGTTTTTTGCCCGCACTCGACTGCCTTTTTAAGTTGAAAATCAAGCTCAGACGTAGGCCTATACTAACATTCACGAAAATCAGTCAAGATAAACAGTAAGGAGTACTAACTCCATATTTTGCATAAAATTCCCAGCATTTCTAACAAAGCATCACGAGTGTTTCAAAAATAAGTATCTAGCATGAAAAACTGAAAAGACTTCCATTACGCATTTTTTTATGCATATATTGCAGTCAGCAAAACTGGTTTTATAAAAATATTTTCAACGGGCACTTTACAAGGCCAGAAAATACCGGAAAATAGCATAAATGCGTCAGCTTCCGGAGCTCCCGGACCTCGCTGGTGGAGCTCACAGCGCTTCCCTAGACCCCCCAGCGGTTATTCGGTTCTCCCTCCACACCATTCGGCTGAATACCAAGTGTTGCCCCCTTAATACAAGACCCTAGTTACGCCACTGAGGCCAACTCTGTTGCCACAAAAGCCACCATGGTTACCATGGACTATCGGGCTTCTTCGGTACCTATTTTCTCTTCTGTCTATGAGGGACATTTTCTCTTAGTTTCCCGTTCGACTTCCCAGGTTTTCCCATCCTGGCAAGATTCACAGCGCCTTAAATTTCAGGTAAAGGTCCATACTGGAGTTTGAATATTATTCTCACTCTGAGAATCTAGGTTTTAGGGTGCGCTTACGCAAGGACTCGCCTTTGAATTCTCGCAGCTAGAATTTAATCGGCAAACGAGTCGTTGCCATGGTAACAACGCTACTTGAATTAGCTAAATCAAACATCACTCGAGTACATCTATGCAGTCATATAATCCGTGACAATAACACGAAGAATTCCTCCTGACGAAACGATTTTCCCAGTCGTTTCTGAACTCGCATATTGGCTGTTTCGTTGCGAGCCGGTAGAGCTAAAACCGCCGCCATGTTGAAATTTCAGATGATTTCAAGATTATAGCGCCTTTACGTCGTCGTTTATCGCCGCTTGTGCGAGAATATACAAATTTTACAAAAATTACGAGAAATGGCAACAATACTGCAGCAATGTTTACAATTTATTGTTATACATTGATTTTTCTTTATCCTTTCGTTATTACAAAACATGTAAGGTTTTATGTGTCTAATAGAAATTGACACCCCTCCTAAACAAATAAAATATCCAGCGAATCACTTTCCGCGAGAGAGAAAGTCTTGTAGCGTAAATGCGTCCTTATTACCTACGTTCAGGAGCCAAATTTTCTCCAACATTCCTCCCCCACTTTCCTGAATGGAGGCTTTGATCCGTAAGGTAACTTTCTGGCACACGATCCCCATTTTTTTTTTTGAGTGAAGGGAAAGAAGCATCTACTTCCTACCCTACTGTAAGCTTTATCACGCAGGTCCGTGTTGCGCTAGTCGCATTACCCAGCCCCCCGCTCCAATGGCTGTGGCGGTCATCGCGCCTCACTACCTTTTGGAATCTTGCCCATCCACACCTTCGGCTCCCCCCACTGCTCCCGCCCCCGCCCCCTCCCACGCATTTCGGCACGAGCCAACTGGGAATGTTAGTTAGCGCCACTGAAGACACACGAGTTATCTTTCCAATATGGCTGCCTAGTTTATTATTTATCTTTGTGCCCTTTGTGTGCTGCCGTGAAGCTTTTAATTACGGGAACTGACGTGTTTAGAATTGACGACATTTGTAAATTGCCCTGTCTATGAAATGGCATCGCGTAGTATCGTTGATGTCGAAATATAAGCAAGGATTTTAGTGTCACGAGTTACGAAGCGGAGCAGAGTAGCTGCTTATCTTCTGTTGCATTTCGTAAAATATAATACAGCTTTCTTATATGCAAAGAGGCTGAACGCTCTCTTTTACGTAGCATGTGAGCCGCGTCGTCCATCAAAACCGTAAAAAATTGCCGCGAGGCGCGCTCAAGGCGCCCATTTCAATGCACTGATTAGTGTTAGCGGGACCCTACAAGATTATTAGATTTCCCGGTGCTGCAGCATCTAAACGAACATTATTTACGGTAATGGCGACTATCCTTGAAGTCTTCGTACGATTTATTGCTACGTCAAAGTATGGTTTAATACAGTTTTAATGAGAATAGAAAAGAGCGATATCAGTACGATATCAGGTATCCCTTGTTTCTTCGCCTGTGTGAAATTCATGAAATTATACCTCCGGAGTTTTTGTTTTAACGTCGAGTGGACAAAGACGTACGTAGCATGAAGCCATTGTTGTTAAAATTTGATCTAAAACAAAGCCCACAAGGGTGAAAGAACCCGCCAAGTTTTAGCCAATCAAAGTAGTGATATCAGAGCCAAAAAGGCTGCCTCCAAGTTACTACATTAGTTGCCAAGCTAATCCCACCGAGTATTAGATCAAAGATCAAATAAAAAACCTGACCATTGCTACTATCGGTAGCCACGGTCAAGTTTTTGATTTAACGTGTGAGGTAATGGTCGGTGGGATTAGCTTGGCAACTAATATATAACTTGGCGGCAGCCTTTTTGGCTCTGATATCAATACATTGATTGGCTGAAAATTGGCGGGTTCTTTCACGCTTGTGGGTTTTGTTTTGGATATCACTTCTTTTGTATTTTTTTTTTGTGTGGCGTCTTATTTTTGCCACTGCCCATTCATCTACTATCCAGGTGGTCAAGTTTGGTCGAAAAATATTGAATACGAACGGAGATATTAATTTTTTTTTTAGTTTTCCTGGAATGAGGGACTTCAATCATATAAATTTAAGCGTTTGCTGATTTATTTCCATTCAACCATCAACAATAAGTGGCACGGACTGCAAATTTGTTAAGAACTTAGTGGTCCGAAGCCACACCGCGCCCTACTACAAACAAGTAGCGCGTGCATTTTATCAACAATCTTAATTTGCCGATTATTTCTGGCAGTCCGTTTGCATTGTTACTCGTTAACACTAATAACGAGTAATGCGTTTTCCCAAACTAACCGAAAAATAGCATTACAATTGATTTCAATCTTTTTAGTTAATGCCTCCCCAAACGTCAAACCTCAAAAGGCACGAATTGGAGTTAAAAGAGTGTTGAATACCAAATTTCATTCGTATCTGTCGCAAAATTTATTTTATATGAGCGGAATTAGTAGTAAGTAGTCAGTAGTTATTTTATACACGGCGATAGCCGTGTTAATATATGATTGAAGTCCTCTTTCCAGCAAAACTAAAACTGTTAATTTCTCCGTTTCTATTCAATATATTTCAACCAAACTTGGCCAGATAGTAGATAGCAACTTTTCCAAACTTTACACCAACTTTTATGGAGTAAAAGTAGGGCGCCACACGCAAATTTGAACTGTTCACTTGTTGTTGTTCTTGTTCTTTTGTGACACGGTTTCAGAGAAAACTACTGCACCTACCTAAAATCTGAAGCACGATCTTAGCCAGAAATTTCCCTGGGCTTCATCCTCAGAGGACCCACTTTTTCGATCTATTCCGGAGTTACAGGTCCCTGAACGATCATTTTGATTGTTTAACATTGTTTTAACAATTGTAATTATGGAATAATGCCACTCAGGAAACTCCAGCTCCATTCTTCGTGCATGCGTTATGTCTTTCCTAAAAAGTTTATTGTTGAAGGGCAAAATGAAAGAATCCATGTTTCAGCTAAACGAATAAAGATTTAAACCAAACTAAGATATACGTTGTTAATTTCGCGGCCTTCGAAATTGGAAGCTAAAAACGATAGGATGGCGTATTTATTTCGTAAATGCAGGCTTTCAGAGCTGAGTTGAATTGTTTCAAAGTAGCCAGCAACAATACATGCATGTAGCACGACGCCATAGCCCTACAAAAGGTACACGGATTACTAACAAAAACGTCAAGTGTGCCGTAAAAAAAGGGGGTTATATGATTGAAGTTTCACTTTACTTGCTAAAATGTACACGGATAAAATTTGGATAATTTTTAATTGAAATAATCAAATGTACAATTGAGAAAATTGTATCTGTTTAAGTGCTGTTGTGCTTTATTAATCATATATTTAAAACGTAAAGCATACGGATAAAATTTGGATAATTTTTAACTGTAATAATCAAATGTACAATTAAGAAAATTGTATCTGTTTAAGTGCTGTTGTGCTTTACCAATCATATATTTAAAACGTAAAGCACAACAGCACTTAAACAGATACAATTTTCTCAATTGTACATTTGATTATTTCAATTAAAAATTATCCAAATTTTATCAGTGTACATTTTAACAAGTGAAACTTCAATCATATAACCCCCCTTTTTTACGGCACACTTGACTCAACGATCTTCACGCACTTTTATGACATTGATACAGTTTATGCACGTGATTGAAATACAACTATTGCTTGTCAGGGCACAAAGGCTGCCCATTTCCAACAATTTTCAAGCTGTCACGCCGCATAGGTATTTATCCTACCCATCGTGAAATACACTCAGCTCTGGTTTGTGTTAAAGTACTAAAAGCTAGTGGCCATGCAACAACAATGCAGGAATTAACCAACGACTTTCTTACAATGAAGTTACAATGAAGTGTGACAATTATTGAACTTGGCGGGCGGACCACTAGCGTGGTCCTTGATAATTTAGTGTCAGCTCAGTGTTTTAAGTTCCGCGTATCACGTGTCAGGAGTACTTTTCACTGTTCAACCTGAATGCTAGAGCAATGCTTTTTGTGGCGTGCTCGCAGCGCAACTGGTGGCGAAATCGGAGGCTAAGTAGAGTGACCCATCGACTTTCTATTGCCTGTTCTTACAACATATGCGGAAGCCTTCTATATAAAGAAAAATTTGTGATTGACTACTTTTAATACCAATTTTTGCCACTAGATGGTGCTGTTAGCAAAGTGTGTTACCCTAACTGCAGTTTAAATAATTCCTGCATTTTTCAAGTGTTACCTTTTTTTGCCATTGTTGATCAAATTGTTGTTCTTTTTCGTCAAATGTCGTCCCTGTTAATTTGGAACTGTCTCCCTGAACATTTCATTACTATCACCTCTTTGAATTCTTTCACGGCAGGTTACACCTTTTCTTGTAGTCGTTTTCTGGGGGGGGGGGGGGGGCCTTTGTTTTTGGGCTTTGGCTCAGTGTCGTCATTATTGTAGTTTGTCACAAAGACTTAAGATACAAAATTAAAGTTAGGGAGCATAAAAATCTGGCCTTTTTAGAAAGATATTTCAAATTTACACCAATGGTCTATGACGCTCAGGCAAAAAGTTTGAAACAGTTGACGGATCATGAACGGGCATGTCAAGGTCAATCCATCACTCACGTGCAGGTGATCTCCCCTCCCCCCCCCGTCCCACCCCCAACACAACAAATTCAGCAGAATCCCTAAAATACAAATTATATTAATTCTTAATAATTTCAAAAAAAAAATAATATCAATAAAACAAAACGAGTGAAGGTTTCCCACCAAGTTTTTTTTTTTACCCTTCAAGGAGCAGGGCCTCTTTTTAAGTCCCAGGCGCAACACGAGCTTTGTGAGGGGTCCCACGAACAAAGGTGAGCAGCAGCAACTGAGCATATATAGTCATGACATTCAAACCGAGTGGACGTTGGATTAAATCGACCACTGCCCAATCTACCTATGGAGTTTATGGGCTGAGAATCAGTCCTAAACGCTTTAGGGCCAATTGTGTTTGTTCTCTTTCTATGGCTAAACCTGTATCAAATCATAAACCTGTATCAAATCATAAACCTGTATCAAATCAAATCAATATTCTTCATACAGCAGTTTTACGGAAGCGAGGACAGAGACAGGCCACAGTACACTTCATTAATAATTTTAATAACAATGACATGCGAAAAAAAAAAGAAAAAAAGCACAGCAACGTCGCAACCACGAACGACGCGAGCCATCCTATCGTTCAGAAAACATTTAATTATTTATCAGTATTGTCTCTTTGTGCGTTCATGCTCATGAGATGAGTGGGAGGGGAGGGGGGGGGGCGGAGGAGAGTCAACGACAGAACATTCGCTTCCAGCCTTGCAATCATTGAAGCCGCGTGTCTCGCCACCCCCCTCCCTACCTTCCCCGACTCCCCCAGTGCTTCTTTTTACCCGCAGGGGCTCCCCTCCACCCCCCTTCCATCTTTCCTACTTCGTATTCAAGACCAAGTCGATCGCTAGCAGCGTCGATCGTGGCTGGATTTGCTGTCTCAGACCCAAACTCGGTTCTACAGCCAGACGTGTGTGATTTGCATTCTGATTGGCCGCTTCTCTCTACTGAACCCTGGTTTCCTAACACCCCGGGCTTCCTCCCTCCGCCCCACCCCCAATCTTTCTGCGTTTGTTCGTTTTCTCGTTCGTTCTCCACCCGTCCAGCCAGCCAGCCATCTAGCCCAGCCCAGCACGCGTTTGTCGAACGCTTCAGCCCTACCACCTACCTATACCTACCCACCTTACCTACCACCTGCCTTATGCAACCACAACACCTTCAAGTCCTGGCCTCATGCTGATGATTTGGTGTTTCTTACACCTGCTGACGATCAGTCCAATTTTTTCCGCTCCTTTTTTTTTTGGGGGGGGGGGGGAGGAGGTTGGTGGGGAGGGGGTAGGGATGGAAAAGTGAAACCTATGGAAGACAAGATGTACACGAATGCATTCCGCCATACTGCGTTGACGTAATTGCGAAATTAACGCAGGTGAAGGTGAATTTGCTTAATGATTGCACAAATATGACATTTTTCCAGGTAGCTGATATTAAAATGTTGTGCAGTTACGGAGATTATAAAAGGAAAAAAAAAAAACAAGAAAATGTTGACCGGGCGTCAGATTTGGACTTGCCGATCGTACGGAAATTATCAAAGTAATAGAGGCGGATGGAAATATTGCTTCAAAAAAAATTGACCGGAAAAAAAAATTGCCCTACGCCGCCGTCGAAGAATGTCTTACGTAGCACACCTCTGGTTACCCCCCCCCCCCCCAAAAAAAAAAAAAAAACCTATTAAATTGTGTATTTGGGCTCTTTGGCGTTAAAATTCATAATTTGTGGAGTTATAATTTCCAGATAAATAAGTCTGATAAATTACACGAATGTTTATAATTTTTTTCCGTTTCGAAAGCCTTATAGGTATATTTCCGCTTGTCCTACAACAACCACGCACCGTTTCGCGAGAATCGGCGTAGTAATACAAGGCCAACTGAGACAGTAGCTCCGTTTCTCGCAGCGAGGAACGCAGCTACTATCTCAGTCGGCCTTTGGTCTAGTAGATGAAACAGCAAAAATTGTGTCGTCACAAACCAGAAAGATTTTAGTATTTCAACATCACGTTTTATAATATTTTAGGTTAGTGTCTTCTATAATTGTTCTTCGGCGATCTATTGACATAAATAATTTAATTTTTACCGCGTTAGTCTTTAAGAATTTTAGTCTCATGATAATTATTAGCAAATGTAAAAAAATTAGAACATACATACACACACACACACACACACACACACACACACACAGATAAAACGTTATGGTTATAGCCAGGTAAATATTAGCAGGATACTATTAAATTACTTCCAAATATTCAAAAGAAAATCTCCTAGACGCCACATTTTAAAACTAAACATTTTAATACTAAAAAAAACGTATTCTTCGGGTTCGAGGGAGTTATAAGGCGTAGCGGTGTCTTATGTTTATTCACGGTTAGTAATATCAGGGCTCGAACTTAATCTGTCAACTTTAAAACCCAGGACTTCCAGTTTTTTTCGGACTAATTAATGAAAATTCCAGGCCCACAAACGAGTTTACGGTAACTAAAAGACAACTTTGCTAAACATCACGAAATCGTACAACTACTGTGTCAATTAGTAAGTAGCAGTCTTTGTTTCACTGAACGATACTGGCGAAACGCAGTAGACATGCTATTTTTAAGGATTTTTTCACGTTAGGAGTTTCAAACCAAGGGCTTCCACACACTGGCACAGGTCGGAGAAGGCCAGTGCCTCCCCCCCCCCCCAAATTTTTGGTTTTCTTTTTTTGGCAGATAAAATTATGAAATTATAAAATTTGTAGGCACCTTTCGTCGGGATCGGGAAAAAATAGTGCCAACCTTTATCAAGGACCGTGACAGCAATCCTTATGTAAGCCTCAGCATGAACTTCCATGTTACACGTCAAAGTTTGAAATCCTGTAGTTTTGTCCCGAATTTTCACAGACCAACGAAATTCGGTATTTGTGGGTCGTGTCGGAACTGTTTCACTACATTAAAAATTTTAACGACTGCAATCGAACCGTTAGGCATCCACAGTATGGCCATTTCATGTTGTTGTTGTACTTGTTGTTGGGACTTTTTGTTCTCACCTGGGGATGAAGCAATGGTTAGCGCTGCTGGTTTGCACCAAAAACGGTCAATATGTGAGTTCTGAAGCGTTTGGGAAAATCGTTTCGTCAGGAGGAATGCTTTAACTTGATGCCACCGATTATAAGGGCCCCCGCGCACTCGGTAGCCAGGTAGTGCGGCCAGTGATCGCCGCGGTCAGAAAACATGGCGGCGTACCGCTCGGCCACGTTCGTTTTTCACTGATAATTCTCGATCACGTGGTGAAAAATGAACACGGAGCAAGTATGGTCGCTCTGGGGTCGCCTGCAAGCCACTCGGGATCGACTGACTGGCCGCGGTGGCCAAGTGCGTGGTGCTACATATGCCGTAAAAATCCTCGTTGGCCTCAGCGACCTGGTCGCGCGGCTTGGTCGACTAGTGCGCGGGGACTCTAAGGCTGCAAGCGTTTCCTCAAATTATGCCGGATTAAGCTAATCCATAGGTAGCGTTGTTAACATGGCAACGACAACTTTGCCATCGCGATTAAATTCCAGCTGCGAGAACGCAAAAACGAGCAATTGCATAAACGCGCCCTTAGGCCCCCTACGAAAATCGGTGTATCGCCAAACGAAAGATTGAGAGCGCAAAGCGAGAAACGCTTCGACAAGGGTATTTTACGCGGAAATCGCCCGCGTTACTCGCTCAATCCGCGCACCTCCACGCTACAGGAACGCGAATGTTTGACAACCTTTTAAAACCTATAGGTCTGTTTTTCTTTCCGTACGTTCAGCCAGTTGAAGGCAACCCAATTTTAAGATCTAAATATTGCTGATAATATTACGATTCAAACTGTGCCGTTCTTTTACGTATTTTCATTAAGACCAAGTTTCTTTCTGATAAGTTTGCCTTAACAGTAACTTTGTATCATCGAATTCTATTGTCATGATAAGCTTCAGTGCAGCTGTTGCGAGCTTAATTCCGGATCTCAAACGTTGGAATCATGCTACCCCAGCGAAGGCGCGGTGATGACGTCATTTGTGAAATCTACCAGGCCCAAGGTCCACATGACGTCATATTGTAACGACCCACTGTCACTTCAAAATTAATATTCGTTGTTAGTTGAGATGATGTTATGTGGTCAATTATTGTAACCATAGCGTATGAATTGCCTGTACTTAATGTTTGACATCAATTGTACTGGCTCCAGCTCGCTTGGTCTTCTGCCTGGTGCTCCCAACAATTAGGTGTTAATATAAAATTCACCCGCCAGAAACCTCCTATCAACCCACATCCAAAGGTAATTACGACTATTTTAATTAGAAATATTTCCCTTTTGGTCCCAATTCCTGCAACTTAAATTCAACCCAGACCAATCTTGCTGCCAGTGTTACACTACAACCCCGAAACAGCAAAATTAACCATTCCAAGCAAATAATAGCCCAAAATCTATCATCATCCTAACTGATCCCGAGTAAGCCTAACATTTATGGCATTCCATTTAAGGCCCTAAGCTAAGGCAAGAGGTTGGTGTTGAGGAGCCGTTGCACGAACCAATAATCGCCACACAAATTTTCGCGCATTTCACGGTCAAAAAAATAAGTCACTGCAAGGAAAATAGGCTATCCGAGACGTAATTTAGTTATCTTTCATTTGGCGCTACCCTCATCGTTGCAAGTGCCTTATTTCAAGAGGAGTAGGGGTACACTTACGGACGCCCGCAGAACAGCAAAAAAAAAAAAAAAAAAAAGGAGGGGCCCAGGAGAAAAAACTCATCTCATTTTTTGAGGGCTTTTATTAATTTGTTGGACGTGCCTCACTTTGCTTATCAGTGTTACGATTCTCTGAAAGGCCTGTGTTTAAATATTTTTTTCTTTTGTTTTTGTGGATTTTCTTCATGATGCAGAGAGATTGTTTACGTTTACCGATGGCCGATATCGAGCTGCCGATACGAACATCCCATTATATTTATTTATTTATTTATTTATCCAACAGGAGTTTACACGGCCTGGAAGCCACTCACTCCATCTAAAGTGCTAAAAACTAACTTAAAAACTACACAAAGAAAGTAACAACAATGAATGTAATATTCAAGACGAAGACTGTATTTGATTATCATCTTTTGTTTTCAACAATCAAATACTGTTATGTTTGCCGTTTTGTGAGCCATCTATCGTAACCTCACGTGCTGGACGAATGTTTGGCTTGGAATTTTAGCTTTTAAAACTTAACTTCCCTCCCGATCCGCCCAACCAACCCTCCCGCATCAATCGCCATTTTTGGATGTCCCCTTCATCATGCTGTGAACAGCTTTAGGTAAACCCAAAGCCAAGCTCCCAACAATTATTCTGTCTACCAAAAGGGCAAATATGGGGCAAGGGAGGGGGAAAGGGCGTCAGCCACAATGTAAGGCCGGCCTTCGGTACACTCCTCTACGTTATTGGAGGAAGAAAAAACAAATCATTTACTACCTTTGACACCAAACTGATGGGAACCTGCTTTGAGGCTCGCGAATGCTTCTGTCGCCAATATGTGACACCAAACGATTACAAAATCTTGAAAAATACGAAAAAGAAAATGAAAAAAAAAAGAAAGGGGAAAAAAAAAACCTCACCATTTTAAAAACTCTGCTGCAGGCTCAATTTCTATTACGATTTTAAAATTCCCATTTAGGACCCAGCAGCCGTACACGCGTGTGCTATCGGATTCTTTCAATATCTCGAAATAAAAAAGGGGAAGAGCAGAAGAAGAAGAAAAAATCAAACTAAATTTGACTTGGCGCTACGATGGGCAAAATGTTTTAACTTACGATTTTTGGCTGCTGTGCCCTCCTCACGTATCGAGGGGAGGGAGAGGGGGAAGGCAGGATGCCTTAAAACTAAGTTGTCTGTATGCACAACGTTGGTTCAGAGGTTTAGCTATATTCCTTCAACACCTCGCACAAACCGAAGACGTGCGCCACATATAATATTGGATCAGATCGACGTTGTGATAGCTGTGTTGATCCAACTGTCATTCCAACAGAGGATTTAAAGCTTAAGTGTTGAGCTGTTTATAAAGAAGACCTCATTTGTTGACAACGTCATCATTAGGTGCGTTTGTCGTCACACCGAGGGTGTAAACCCAGATAAAATGTACAAATTCGGACATAGACAGTGTAAAGGTTTTCATGAAACGTTGTGAGTTATTAGCCTTAAAAGAATATAATAAATACAGAGCCTTGTTGGCATTCCATGTTCTAAATATTAGCAGTTTTAAATCCAAAACATCACACGGAATGTGTCAATTGTGTCAATCCACATTTACATGACAGCAATAAAAGAAGATGAAAAGTCAACTAGTCAAAAAGGGTTAAACAAATGCGGATGCAAACGTATTTACGTTGCCTTTTGGACTTAGATGTCAGGCTGCCTGAGCGGGGAATTGAACCCACGACCTTTCGAACCAAGGCGTAATTCCTACCACAGCCATGGCCTATGTATATTTCCTTGTAAAGGCTGTGTCAATATGGCTCAGCGGTAGGACTTATGCCCTTGGTTTCAAAGGTCCTGGGTTCAATTTCCCGCTCAGGTAGTTTGACATCTAAGCCCAAAATACATCCGTATTTATACAACAATAAAAACACATGACTGCATTTTTAGGAATATATTATCTGTATATAGGTTTTACTCGCGTCGAACCACAGGCGAGGGTCGGTAGACAAAGAAAGCAGTCATTGTGAGTTGTTGCAGCCAATTCAAATGCAATGTAGGAATACGATAGGGCGCGCACGTTCATTCTTTTCACAGCATCAGAGAAAAATGGAGACATATACATTTTTTTTGCACGGTAGCAATGCTAAAGGGCAAGCGGCTGGCAGTGTGAAGGGTATCATGCCGATTAGCAGCAACAGTCACTTACGAACGAAGTATTACATTCATTGTCGACGAAACGCTCCGGCAATCAGACTCAAGAGTCCCAAGAGTAACAAACACCAGTGCAACAACAAATTTTGTGACAGTATGAGAACATGGCGGCCTACGACGCAAGGACCAGCTACTGTAAAATAAAGCACAAGTAAAAAAAAAATAAATAAATAGGTACAAATAAGGCGCTAATACGCAAAATGCCGAAGTAGAAAAAAAGGGAAAAAAATCAGAAATCACGACTTGTCGGTTCAGATAACGGAGCCATTCAAACAAATAAAAATATATGATGAAACTTATTTTCGTATGCAGTTCTTCGTTTTTAATCCTGAAACTTCCTGGCAGGGTAGGATTGGGAAGCGGCCCTTCCTAGGAGACGCCTCGGGGTGGGGTTGGGGGAGGGGGGGGGGGGGCAAACGCCGTTTCCTGCATCGTTTTTAACATGGACCACCTGTAGTGGGGTCGGGGGCAGTTCCGGGGCGGAGCCCTGTGAGCTAGCATATTCTAAGCAAATCAGCATGAATTTGAACTTAATTCAGTTTACATAAGAATTCATTTCAAATTTTTTTTTAAATGTTTCTTTAAACATTAAAAACAATGGCCTCCCATAGTGGGAGGGCGGAGGGGGGGGGGGGGGCGGAGGTCAGGGCAGAGCTTTGTATTTTAAAGAAATCGGCGTGAATTTGAAATGTTTTCTTGTAACTTAAAAGATGCAATTTTCGCATTTTTTCAAATTTTTCAAAATGTTTTTCTTGCCACAAAGACCTACTGCAGTGGGGGCTCCCCGGGTAACCCCGGATTCCCGGACAGGCCAGTCCGACACTGCTTCCAGGATTACAACTAGGGTAGTTCCTGGATTTTCGTGATTGAAAATGGGCTGCGTTCACGTAAGTCCTCCAGTAACATTTTTAGTAAATATAGGCCTATATATGTATTTTTTTTTGGAAATATTCTTAGAAAAAAAAAATAATCGTGGCTGAAGGCTGTTTACGGATGCTGTATCTCGCAAAGACTTTTAAGAACAAAAGGTGACAAAATAACGAAAGTTTAAATGTCACTTCCATCGTCACAATATACATACGGCATAACATATGCGAAAAAACTGAGTTTTGAAAAGGTTTTGACAATATTTTTTTTATCCTCTGGCAATAAACTGTTAACTGCTCTGAAGTTTTCATAAGAGATATTTCCCACGCATTCTTGTGTGCAAGGATATTTTTTTTCACTAACCCTTTTATTTTCCTAGCGATCATGGACTTTTCGTTTAAGATTTTTCAACCACGAAGTTTTAGTCCAAGGCTTTTAAACCATGGACGTTTTGACCAACATCTTTTCGCCCATGAACCTTCGGTCAAAGGCTTTTGGATCATGGGCTTTTGGTAGAACATCTTTTGGATTTTTGGCCTAGCCACGGACCATGGATTTTTTGCATGTAACTTTTGGACCATTTTGATATGCGTGGAGGATGAGGCACTACACAAAACACACCATCACCTCTGGTTCAGCCAAAGTTTCTTTTTAAAATACTCGGTTTCAACCCAACACCCCTCCATCTCAATCCCCCCCCACGAACATTGGACTTTTCACCTAAGACCTTTTGGACTTTT
>JAHWFP010086679.1:0-17312 GCA_023313725.1 Lithobius niger
GGACACAGCGTTTGTTCTGGTTCGTTCCCCAAAATGTTATATAGAGCGAGAAAGTTCAAGGGACGTTACCGTTCCCAGGGTTTCTGAGTTTTAGCACGAAACGAAGCTCGTGGAATCGTCAAAGTTCTATCCCTTGAAGTCTGCAAGAAAGAAACAGTCAGTGGCCATGGCAAACACGAAGGCAAGCATCAAGTGTCACCAAGAATACAGTCTTGTGAGTTAGGTGACTAAGGTAGCACGAGGAGAGTGGTTCGTAGGGTGCTGCTAACAGGGACGTAGGGTGCTGCAAAGACTACAGAGAGGTCCCCAACTTTTTTTTTTTTTTTAATTAATAATAATAATTAATAATAATAATCTTTATTCAAAGAGTGTTGCCGAAGGTCTATAAAAGTCCTTGTTTGGCTACACATTTAGACCATTTCGCAATCAAGATAAAGAAAAATCTATACAACAAAATTAAATCACACAGTATGGTAAAAAATATAAAAATAATAATAATCACAGACACAGAAAAAAAAAAAACACAATAATTAAAAAATAAAACTATACCTTAGTTGTTAATTAGCCATTCTTTTATTTTGTGTTTGATTGAAGTGTACTGAGTTAAATTTAGTAATTTTGATGGAATTAAATTGAAAATTGTTGGAATATAATGATCTTTAGTTTTTGAGCCATAATTATTTTTAATTAGTGGAATATGGAACCTTAATGTTTTATCGCGAAGGAAACCCATTTTAAATTCATCTTTAATTTTTAAATCGTTGCAAAAGTAATTTTTATGTATAATAATATAGTTCCTCAATTTAGTTACATTTAAAATTCTGTGTTCCTTGTATAATTCTTTAGTAGATTTGTAGTGGTTATGTTTTCTGAAAAGAACCTTTAAAATTTTATTTTGTACCTTTTGTAGCCGATCAATAAGGGTTGAAGAAGCAAAACCATACACTTCAATACCATATCTAAGATGACTGGTAACCAATGCATCAAAGACGATTCGTTTGTTCTTATTATTCAATAGCGATTTAATTTTATAGAAGAAAGGAATCATTTTTCTAAGTTTAGTGATCAGAAGATTAATGTGATGAACATGTTTCCAAAAATTGTCGACCCCAAGTCCAAGATACTTACTTTCAGTAACTTGCTTCACCTTGGTACAGGTTAAAGTACAGTTTGAATAATTTAGACAGTTTTCTGTATGAATATATAAATCGGTACTTGAATATTTTCGGTGTGTAGAACTTATATCAATTGAACAGGTTTTGTCTTCATTTATGAATAAATCGTTAGTCAAAAACCAATAGTTTAAATTATCAAAATCTTCTTTTAGGTTAGATTCCATAATTAGTTTATCGGACTGGATGGACAGCAAAACAATATCATCAGCAAAAAGTATTATTTCGCATGTTTTTATGCAGTTCGTGATATCGTTTATGTAAATGCTGAATAAAAGAGGTCCTAGGACAGAGCCTTGAGGTACTCCGAAGCAAATATCACTTGGATCACTGGTATTGTTACAAATTTTGTACATGCCTTTCTGTTATTCAGGTAACTCTTGAGGATGTTAAAACATTTACCCCTAAGCCCATAATTTTGACATTTATTTAAAAGTTTTTGATGATCAATGGTATCAAAAGCCTTCTGTAAGTCAATCAGCACTGCTTTAATGTACTTGCCGTTGTTAAGGGAAGAAGAAATTAATTCGTTAATGTGTTTTAATGCATCTTCAGTGCTTCGCTTTTGTTTAAAACCATATTGCTTACTTGTAATAATATTGTGTTTGTTCAAAAAGTTCAAAATATTTTTTAAGAAAAATTTTTCAATAATTTTATTAATGTTAGAAAGAAGTGCAATAGGTCGGTAATTGTCTAAATTTATCTTTGTACCTTTTTTGTAAATCGGCCTAAGAATTTGAATTTTCAGTTCATCAGGCCATTTTTCAGTGTCGATTATTGAATTTATAAGCTTAGAAATAAAGATTGATGAATTTTCAATTGAGTCGGTAATATGAGACATTAGTATACCGTCATTTCCAGTTGAATTGTTAATCTTCAGACTTTTGATAATGTTAGTAATCGTGAAAGGGTCACACTCATAAATTACAATAGAATTTTTCACGTTTTGGATATTCCCCATTTGATTGTCAAGGTATTTATTGGAGTTGAGCCTTTGTTGGTAAGAATTACGTAATTTGGGAACAACGTTGGAGAAATGTTTATTTACTCTATCGCTTAATGTCTTAGGATTATCATACTTAAAAGCTTTTAGAATTTCCTGATCTAAAGATGTCTTCTGTTTTTTGTCAATAAATTTGTTTAGATGTGTCCAAATATTTTCTTTTTTATTATTAGTATTATCAATCAATTTTGTAAAGTATTTTTGTTTACACTCATTTACTCTTTTGGCTACTTCTATTTTAAGCCTATTGTATTCTTTCAACTTTACAGTATCAATGGTGACGTTATTTTTAATACGTTTCCACATTAAATTTTTTTTATTTATTAGGGCCACAAGACCTTCGGTTATCCATGGTTTTTTTGCTCTGGACTCCTTTTTGGTATTTTTCCCTTCGGTAGTATTCTCAGTGTAAATTTTATTTATTTTACCTTTGATAACATTGTACATTTCGTTTGGATCATTACAAAACTTATCTAAACAAAGCCAATTGATGTTTTTCATTTCTTTAACAATGTTTTTATGATTTAAAATAAAAATTTCTCCTACTTCATTCTCTTCTTTAATATCATTTGGCAAATCGATTTTCACTGCAATGTAATAGTGACTGGAAACAGTCGTCGTTTTACCGGTCGCTCGATGTCAAATGACTTGACTAGGGCCGAGATGCGAAAATCGTCTTGGAGATGTGAACTCCCTGCAGCCTTAAATATGGAGTTCAGTGCCGGCCGGTAGACAAAAATCGTCGAACTTTTTAGGCCTTCCTTAAGGAACGTCAAATAGTCTGGAAGAGAAGGACTGACCGGCCTAACCTTTCGTGGAAAATACCAACGAAACCATCGACGCCAGTGACTGTCATAGATCTTGTTGGTGGACGATCGGATAGCTTTGAGGCAATGCGAGAAGCATGTTGTTAGAAATGTTTGTGGCCTCGAGGAGTTGGATGATAGTAGTTACCCGTGTAGTTTCAGGGATTGTGGTCGTGGGTGCAACCTGGTTCCATGATGTTGTTAGAGCAGATTGGGAATTTCCGGAAGGCAACATGGTTGATCCACCAGGGAGATCCAACAACTGAGGGAACCATCCTGCCACTGGCCAATTTGGTGCCACAAGCAGGAACAGGCCGGGTGACCGAGCAATCTTGTGCAGGAGATGGAGAAACCTAAAGAGGTGATCCCAAGGAAGGGTGATGACATCCACTGCCCACGCCAGGTCGTCGGGGACTGGACTGACGAAATGGTGCACTGAAGTTTGGCATTGTCCCTTGTGACGAAGAGGTCGACCATAGGACGACCCCGAGATGTTGAAGAGATATTCAAAAATGTGTAACCGGCTTACATGAGCGGCAACACGCAATCAACGGAGTCAGCGCTCATAGGTGCAACTTGCCGCCAACGGAGCTGTTGTGCGCATGCTGCCAACCGCCGTATACATGCGGGAGTTGGCACAGCACCCAACCGTCGGGTGCGAGGGTGTCCTATTGTTCGACTCAGTTATAACCGGATCGCACTGGTTTAGCCGTATTCCACTGCTTTCGAGGCTAGGGCTCGAGCTGCTATATAGTAAGCTCGAGCTCGGCCGTTCGGCAGTTGGTGTAGTGCTCTGACTGAAAGGTTGGATCTCCAGAGCCTACATAGGTGTAAGCAGAAGGCCAAATTCTGCTATCAGCCTAATATGTAATGCTATTGTGTACAGTCCCCTAGCTGTGCAGTAAGAAGTGAATAGGATTGAGCATTGTGCCTTGAGAATAATCGTCCACTTCCACAGCAACCCTTACATATTTTTGCGGCCTTGTCCTCAGGATTTGAATCCGACACTTAGGTGCTTCCGATTCTGTAAGAATTCTGAAAAGATGAGTGTTTCTCATACAATTGGGAAGGTTTTGTCTCCAGGTCTAACCTGTGTCCACGTTGTTGGCAACCTGCAGTAAAACCGCAATTTATTGGCGACTAAAATAAAGTCCCAATAATATTGACAACTTTCTTTTCCATTTTGTTGGTGATTTGGAAATTAAAGTAAAACAGTAGTAATGACGCTTGCTTAGTGCGACCGACCAAAACGCACGTAGTAAGAAAAATTACGAACTTTGGAGGTAACTGAGGACTCATCCAGTTCAAGTATTGTAGAGTATCCAAGGAAACCACTTTGCTTCTTGCACTAATGGGAACCGATTAGTGTGAATAGCAAAAATCCCGTTCTTTTCAGTGGAAAATAACGCAAAACACGGTAGCTGTCTGTGAAAGGAGCACATTTCACGGAGGCGCTTCTTTTTTTTAGTTAGGCCTGAAAACCACTAAAATAAAAGCACCGTTTTTCTTCGGAAAATAAAGTCACTACAATTATTGCAGTGTGGAAGGCTTGCAAAATCCTTCTGTTACGAATTTAATTGGAAAGGTTATTTAGTGAAGGAGCGCACTATTTAACAAACAAGTTGAACGTTGAGAGACCTGCAGTGAGCTAACGAAGTAGTCATTGTGTAAGGTTTCAAAATACAACTAAACTTAAGAGTTTTGGCGACTGTCTTAACAAAACAGTATCACAGACTAAAGTTGTATCGCTTTTGGCGGAAATTAAAGAGGACCAAAGTCGAGGAACGAACTTCCAAGCCGAAAAAAAAAAGACGAAATTTTTTTTTCAAAACATTGCGATTTTATGAGTTGAAACATGGCAAACAAAAACGCAGCACCAAATCTACGTTCTGAAGTAACAAACAGCCCAGACCAGGGAAATTTACGAAAAAGGGCGAGAACTGAGGGGGATTGCAGAAATGCACCATTGGTTGAAAATTTAGGTGAGGATATGTACGATACTTGGGGAAACGATAATGACATTTCACGTGTAAAAAGCAGCTTGTCTCCACCAAGATTGAATCGTGCAGATGAGGAAGATCGGCGTGGAAATAAGACGATTTCACTGATTTTCAAAACTGGACAAATGCTTGTCCCATGCCTGAAGATTTCCGGCAGACGGTATTTAAACAGTTGGAAAGCTGTTTTTTACAGGAAAATCGGAAAAGAGTGACTGTCACTGCAGCTCAACCTGGTCATGTTTCACAACATGACGAGAACGAGCAGCGGCCAGTGCACTCTACACCTGTCAAAGCTCACAGACGCCTAAATCGTGCTGTTGAGGCTGTTGACAGTACGCGGAATCCTCGTCTGCGCTCTCCTGGAGCCTTAAATGACCAAGAGGACAGAGACGTGCGGTAGCCGTGCACAATGGAGACCACCGGTGGTGCATGCACCGGGTGTGGGCGCGTGGAGGGGCAGTGCACCTCAACGCGAAAACAGAGTGTCGCCATCTAGGAGCAGGAAAGCTATGCATGGAAACGTGCAGAGGCGGACTATCCCCTAGCCACGTGACCGGGACTAAAAACCGGGAACGTGAGGACGATTTTTAGGCCAGGATTATTTACAAAGTCGGTTTGAAGAACTGAGTATAAAATCGCCAAAAATCGCCAAAAATCGCCATGCCTTCGTACAAAGATCATGACAATTAAAAATCGCCTTCAGAGTCTTTAGAGGCGCTGCATAAATACAGCATTGCATTAAGCCTCTCAGAAGCTTACGTACTAAAAACAGTCGTTCCACTTGCTATACAAGGTGCGGCGGAACGCTAGTACAGGGTGTTTGGTCCTTACAAGGGACTGGGACACCTTCGAGTCTGATTTTAATTTGGATTTTGAAAGCCCAAATTACGTCGAAGACTTAAAAAGAGAACTTGAAGAAAGGACTCAGAATCCAGAGGAACCTTTTTAAAGTTATGTCCAATCTGTGTGCGGATATTTTGATAGGTTATGGCCCAATGCGTCTCAGGCCTAGAAAATAAGGCATATCCTAGCAAAGATGCATCCGGACTATAAACAATATCTCCAGGGTCGACGGTTCGACTCCCTGCGAGAATTGGTGAGGGAAGGGGCCAAGGTTAGCCAGTTTCTGTTAACACAGAGGACTTACCGACCACACTTACCCGTCCTTGTCTGTAGAGCCACGCTTGGCATGGCGCGGCCACACCACTTACAGCGAAGCTGTGCAGGGAAGCCAACCTTCAAGAAACGAAGCGGTGCTTCGTGCAGGTCAGACGGCCAGCACGGGGGCTACACCATCGTTTCCACACAAGGTTGAACCTGTGTCTTTTGCCGCACTCGACCCGAGGGGGTACCGAACCGGCAAGTATCAGACTCAGGGCACCACGAGCTCTGTAAAGGCTGTACCAAAAGCAGCAAACGTACAGAAAGCTGGTGTTGCAAGGGAAACTGAGCCAGAACAACCAAAAAAGGGAAAGAAGGGAGAAAAAAACCTTTTGATGGGAGTTGTTGGACGTGCCAAGAACAGGGGCAAAGATCCAATATGTGCCCTAAGAAGCCAAAAAACGCAGAAGAAGGTCGTTAACGTGGTTAAACCGTGTTACGACCGGGAAAAGCGCTGATTGGAGAGCAAGGGCTGGACTGTGGAAAGGCACATTAAAACGTTTCTTTGCACCAAATGTGTGACTGTTCAAAAGTGTTGAAGAGGACACTAAATCAGGGAATGTGCTTTTAATTAACATTAAGGTGGCAGGCGAACCTTTTTTAGCACCTATCGACACGGGTGCCAGTTCAAGTATCATTTCCGGGGCTACTGCACGAACTTTGCAGGCAAAGGGCGTGAAATGGCGCAGGGATTGCTGTGTAACCTTTATTTTGGCTGCTGGTAATATCCAAGGTAGTGGTTATTGTAGAGCAACGGTACGTTGGCCTGGTGGCTATTCTGCACAGCAGACTTTCTTAGTTCTAGAAAACGCAGCAGACAGCGTCATTTTAGGACGAGATCTCTTGGTCGGATTGGCCTCATATCTGACATCCAAAATGGTGGCTGGCGTGTAGGAATAGAGATGTATTTCGGCCTTGATCAACTACAATGACATTACATAAGCATGAGAATGAAATCAACAGGCAAATATCATACAATACTGCCTATGGTATTTAAACAATAAAAAAGAATTGCGAGCGAGAGCTAGTCAGTCAGTCAAACACACAGATCCGCCATTTTGAATACTTCATACCTACACACATCATATTCAAGATGGCGGATCTGTGTGCTTGAGTGCAGCTCTCGCTCATATTTCTTTTTTATTATCATCCTTTTTAAAATTGTCATAGGTAGTATTTTATGTTGTATGCTTCTTGTTTTCATTCTCGTCAGTATGTACTGTCTATGTAGGTGATTAAGACCAAAATACTGCGGCTGAAAATTTAAATGTGGAGTGTTTTCTCCAGTGTTTGTGGGGATGCGCATCTGTCAGTGGCACAGACTACCCAGGGTACCCTTGTCGTCCCTCGCTTTCGCGCTTTGCATGGATAAAAGATAATGCAGAATTTTTTTTTAAATTGGTGTTTGTTCTGACCTAAAAGATAACTTTTGAGCGGTATAAGATTTTAAAATTCCGAATTTTTTTTTAGGCTCCGCCTTACGATACATATAATAAAAGGGAGTGAAACCATCCAGAAATTGAAATTGAAATTTGTTTATTATGAGCCATAGCCCAACGCCAAGCGCCCAATCACAAACCAAGCTACACCACACAATACCGATACACTACAAGCTACTGTACCACAAATTACCACTCTCCGTACCACTTACTACCCACAAACCACTACCCTACGCAACTTCCCACCCTTACCGGTATCCCAGATTACATGGCCTGATCCCGAGTTGCGTGTCCTGGTAGGCCCATCCGCGCATAACTGAGAATCTGAGGGAAACTGAGGCGATCGGGTAAAAGGACAGTGGGGAGGTCTACACGTATATTCCTGACCTCCTCACAAAGTGCACAATCGCACGCAATCGCCAGAAGCTTTATCGTAGAACAATCCGTTTTTTTTTTTTACAGTCACTATTATAATCAATAGAACTCGCGGTGAACGTCTTTATTGTTAACATTTCTCACGTTCTAAGCCATTATTTATACCACTAGGGGTCTCCACAGCGATCTGAGAAGCTGTTCAGTTTTTGGTATCCCAGTCAACTTCCGGTAATGGCCGGGTCTTTTACCTCGATGCTAAAATGCTTCTTGAAGTGCTCTGGACAACGTACTAGTACAAATAATGACTTTGCGAACGTGAGACAAGTTGTCAATAAAGACGTATATACAGCGCGAGTTCCATTGATGATAATAGCCTGAAAGCTTAAAATTTAATAACGCACAATTGTTCTACAATAAGGCTTCTGGGTAGTTTCACCCATTTCATTATAGTATAGAGTGTATCCACGCGCTCACGCGCGCAAGGGACAACGGGAGGACAAGCCCCTGTGTTCAGTGACTTTTTTTTTAATCTTCTTCCCTGACCCTCAAATAATTTTATTCTTGATCCAACTGGTTCCAGTTTTCGAAAGGTCACCAGATGTCTGGTTCTAGAGGACTGCTTCTGTTTTTCGGTGGTGCTAACTAGGACGACCCTGCTTTTCTGCCCGAAAGGGACGATGGGACTGTTAGCACTCAAAACAGACACGTACAACGAGACAAATATGCGGGCGCGTTCAAGCGAATAGTTAGAAAGTGGGGAGGGGGGTATAGCGATGGTTGGGTGGAGTTGGAATTTCACCCACTCCTCTGCATTAGGCCTAAGTGTGGATTTCATTCAAATATGGGGGAACGGGAGGAGGAGAAGATGGAAGGGTTCAGGAGGTTTGAAGACGCTATAGCAACGGAAGTGGTTCATGGAATATGTTTCCGTGACACTGCTGGTACTAGTGAAAGGATGGGTTACACAGCATAATGAAAATAAATAACAATCCTGTAAAACTCGTGTTCAAACAAATCGATTTATTGAAGGGAGGGGAACAGTGAGACAAACGTTGTTGAGGAGGTATTATCTTCTGAAAAAAAAAGAAGAAAGGAATGGAAATGCACGTTTACCTGTACCTGCGTAAATTCCACCACTAGCTCCTAGCTACCTGCCTAGAGTAACGTGAAACGAATAGCTACCAAGCTGAAATGGATTGCGGAGCGATGAAGTTTCGCCCCGGTAATGGAGTTGGTTAGACCCCAACTATTCTATTGATCTGGTCCCAGACAATTTAGAGCGTTCAAACCCGTATTATACTGTTTGGTCCCCGAAAATGTGATCCCTTCCAATCAGGTCGCAACACAATTTCATTCCCACCAATTTGGTCCCAAGACAATTTGATATCAAGGTAATTAGGTCCCCTCCAATTAGGCCCCCCCGGACAATTTGGTCCCAAGATAAACTGGTACCCGTCAACCGTCAATTCGGTTTCCTCAAACTTGATAGCAAGATAATTTGGTCGCAAGACAATTTCGCCCCTACAATTTGGTCCCAAATCCACGTGGACCCAAAGCAAATTGATCCCCTCCAATCTTGTCCACACCAATTTGGTCCCAAAGCAGTTTGGACCCGGTCAATTCGGTCCCTTCCAGTTTGTCCCAGGAAAACAATTTGATCCTTTTTCAACTGGTCCCAAGACAATTTCGGCCCGTCAATTCGGTTCTTTCCAATATGGTCAAACGACAATAGTGCTTCTCCAATTTTGTCCCAATACAATTTGGTATCAGAAAAAAATAAACTGGAAATAAAAGAGTGCACACAAACCTTTACTTACACTTTATTTGAATTGGCCGAGCGAGCAAAGTGAGGGAGGTCGACTACTTATCCTTGGATTTTCTTTTGTCTATTTGTCTGTGTGTTTGTCTGTTTGGGGCACGATAACATTCACAATTTTGTTCTGATTTGGTTGAAATTTCACGACAAGGGAGTTTTAGTGCATAATATTCAAGAGTTTACGACGAAATTCGGAGGTATATTCGGGTTTTTCGTTGAAGGGCTAAGCCGATTTTTAGTAGTCGTAGTAAGTGAACCCGAGCTATAATGCTAATGGCACAGAGCACTACATGACCATTTGCCGTAATATACCAGAGTGATAGTTCTTTTGTTGTGAAGAATGCGGAAAATAATTACAAATGGTTAAGAAAAAAGTACTGCCAATTTCACGCGTTTTGAAACAACGCCGTTCCTTCTTCAGTGCAGGGCTATCCAGATGCGCTCGTAAATATCCGTGTTGAATTCGTTCGCGGAGCACTGGGCAGAAATCACATAGGTGAAATATTCAGGAAAAGTATTCCGAATTAAGCCTTAACCAGACTGGCTGCTCGCGGCTGCACGCTGACGTTGTATGGTGAAAAAAAGACTTCAATATTCGTCCTTAACTCAACACCAACCACACGATTGCTGAAATGTTGACCTTGTAGGCACGTAGTTACGCATAGCTTCGCACGAAATTTTCTTCTGTCTGGAGAAGCCATTATTTTGCAATACAGCAGAAAACACGTGTATTATAGCATTTCTAGCTCGGCCTAGTAACAGTGATTGTCTAAACTCGAGTATATTCCGCTTGCTATCATGGTGGAAGGTAGAGGAGCGGGATATAATCGACATAGTGTGGTATAATCACACGATTATACACCGGGGTATAATCGGGGAGATTATACCACAGTACCTTTTCGTTGTGCGCATGCGCAACTTACCGAGCTAAGCTTAAAACAGACGCCAACTGATAGTTAATGACTGCGGCTTTTGACTCGCATATATACCAGCTAGAAAACTCGACATGTTCGTTACGATTGTCGTATTTTAACATCACTGTATAATTCTTTAGGCTAGTATCTTATAATTTTACTTCGGCGATCTATTGGCATAAATAATTTTAATTTTTACCGTATAAGTCTTTTAGTTTTTCGATCCCATGGTAATTATTAGCAAACGATTAAAAATTAGTACAGGAACACACACAGCGCCATCTCTCGACAGATTTCAGCAATGCGTGGTTGATGCGGCGTGTTTAACGGGAAAAAGTCGCCGACAGCAGCATCGCCTAGCCTATAACTTCTCGTTCGAGACAAATAATTTTATGAACTGAGAGACTGATAAGCAAATAAAACGTAGCATTATATTATAAATATTAATGAAACACAAAGAATGTTTAGTCTTTTTGGTATTATTTATTTTGAATTGGGATATACTCCAATAAAACAGCCCTCTAGCTTTTGTGGATAATACGGCTAAAAATGTTTTCGTACTCAGCCTGTAACCAGACTAAAACTAACTCATGCTAATTAATTTGAAATTATACCCCGAGCGCATAGCGCGATAGCGGGATATAATTGCAAAATAATTAACATTCGTTAGTTTTAATGTCAGGTTACAGGCTTCGTGTGAAAACAGTAGCCGTATTATCCAGAAAAGCTCTAGGGCTATTACTACTGATTATACACCTATAGTTATAGTTATAATTGACTGTAATATTGTAAATGGTGGTCATGATAACTGTACAGTGGCAGAGCTCAACCTAATTACTAGAATCTCATCATGGTCGGTGACTGGGAAAGGAATCCATGTGAAAATCCCCCACCAGTCAAGCTGGCCAGGGAAGTGTGAGAGACTACCAGCCTTACGTCCAGTAAGGTTCCAAATTGAACCGTTTCACCCAAACGAGCTGACGAAAAATAACAAAGTGGGAGAGTTAAACCAAAATTAGACTGAACAAATTCTTCTAAGGGAAGCTGGGGAACTTTGGGGTTTAGCTAGGGTTAAGAGGCTTAATAAAAAGGCTTAGTTTAGGTTGGGGGAAAAGAGCCTAACCAAAATTGGGCCTACTAAAGGTCTAACAGCCAGAAATACCTCTAACTAGGAGACCTAGCAGGGGTTGAAGGAGGACCAGCGGGGTGGCTGACCCGAAGGCTTTCTGATTTTACCATGCTGGTCCCTTGCTTAAACACGTTTTGGTAACCCCTGACAACCGCGAAATAGCCAGGGTGTTATGGGTAATGGAAGCTTCTAGAAGGTTCTAGAGGCAGGAACCGGAAACTAAATTACAAGACATACATAATGTCACACCTGTGTAAGATCAGCCACACTAGACTAAGATTGGGCATTGGCCCCAGCAAACATGCAAGTAAACAAGATTTGCGACACGAGCATTAGTTTGCTTTAAGAAATTTATTTATTTTCAGTGTATTTTACCATTTCATTTTACGTAAACTGTGTGTCAGTATTTACGAAGCAATCCTTACGCACTTAAGAAAGCTAAACTATGCGAAATATTTCAGATAATCGGCCGAGTGAGAGAAGTGAGTAAGGTCGTACATTCGACTGAATTGGAATTTTTTGTCTATTCGTCTGTTTAACTTTATTTTATAGGGAATTGCGGGCAGGGATTTTATAGGGAACTAGCTGAAAGTGTTAAATGCACGGTTTCCAACACTGGTTAGGCACGGTAGCTCATGTGTATGACATCGTTTGCTTCGCTCACTCAATCAGCGCATCCTGTGACTGAAATCACCCGTATCACGCACCCCACCACTATAACACTTCCCTTCTCCTTTCTATGACCACTTCTGTTATAATCTTCCACGTTCTTGTTTGAGAAAATATCAGCCCCCCCCCCCCCCCCATCCCCAAAGCTAATGATCCCCCTTCCCCCCTTTTCTAATTATCACTTGTATTATATTCTTACATGTTCATGTTCATGCTTGCGGAAATCAACATACCAGAGGACACCCTTAAAAATTGGTCGTCCAGAGATCCCACCTCGAGATTCGGAAACATTTTTTTGCTCTTAGGGTTGGAATGCCCTCCCCTTCGTGTTGTTTCGGCCCCTTCTGCGCCTTCTTTTAGACATCTCCTGGATGGTTGTGATTTTACGAGCTTCCTGAAGCGCCCACTGTGTAAAAATACTGCTTATACGGGATGAAGCGCGAAGCATGACTACTCTTTTTTTTTTATTAGGAGCGGCGTAAATTTGCTGTTACACCAGGTAAATTTATTATTATTATTATTATTATTATTATAAATAAGTTAGACTCAAAACGGTGTCGAATCTACTCGTTCAAGAAGCATGCTGTCCTGTAAAGCTTCTCCAATGCTCCCCTCCAACCAGACGCGCGGTGACGTTGGTTCTTACTTAACTCTAAATGTCAGTGCTTAAATGTAGCAGTCTTGATTAATACGATCCTGTTATGTAGGTTATACGGATTAGAAGTAGCAGCAATGAAAACAATCTTTTTTTAATGAAATTCTAAACTGTACATCCAATAACAGATCAAATAAACCCATAAACCCATGCATGCACTCCTGAGAACCACTTAATTAATTTTTAGCGGCCTAAACAGATTTCAGTAGTGTCTCTAAGGGCGCCCGATCCGTAAGCCCAGTGGCCTCGAGAACTACACGAACAACTCAAAGCCATGTAAGCCATAGTGAAAGTTCTTTCAGTGTGAAAACTGCAGAACATAATCACAAATTAAAAAAAAAAAACACACTTCTGCCGCATATTTCACAGATAATGTACGCGTCCCTTGCCCCTTGAAATAACAGGAACTGCCCGCCGGCCTGCAATGCAACCTGTGTTAATCATTAACAAACAAAAATTTTTGCCACCTTACCCATTGTTTGAACGAGCGATGGTGCGAGCGCTAATATTACAACGGACACACTCATTAAAGAAAAAAAAACAACCAGTGCAACCAAAGAAAAAGACGAAAAACTTTTCGAAAATAATCAATTTCCGTCATCAGGTTTATGAATTAAAATTTTAATAATGGCAATCCCACTAAGCCATCATATGTTTAAAAGCATAACACAATAATTAATAAATCCAGCTCCTTAGACTTGCAATTGGATTTCCAAGGAGCGGGCTGAGTTGTGCATTTTGACCACAGTTTTCTGCCTCTTTTAAGAGGAGAAATTATGCTTTTCAGCTTTTTATTCTTTTAAAATTATTGTGTTATGCTTTTAAACACGTGATGACTTAGTGGCCTTGCCATGTTTTAAAATTTTAATTCATAAATCTGATGACGAAAATTGATTATTTTCGAAATGTTGTTCGCCTTTTTATTCGCCAGCACAGCTTGTTTTTTTTCTTTAATGATCTGTTTACGTGCTTTTTTACTCCATACAATGGGCACTCCGTCGGGCCCTACGTGCTCTATTATACCGCTCCTGCTAAAATAAATTAAACCAACCAAAAAAAAAATGGCCTTTTACCTCGAAGACGTGGCCTAATTTTATTTGGTTCCATGAGTGTTACTACTGCAATAACCCCCAGCACATTCTATATGTCCAGTGAAGGTTGTATCAAAATCACGTTGCAGCCACTTGGCACGGCAAAAATTCTAATATAATTTGGAGTCAAAATATAATATCCTTCACGTTGTCGTTATTACAGTGTGACTGTAATTCACGCTGCGTTTGTTAGATTATGTGCGCACGCCTCGCGTCTAATGCGCCAACCGGCCGCCAAAACGGCGAGTGGTTTAAAAGGCGGCAGCACCGTCGTAAAATATCCTTTCATATTAAACAACATGGGCGCGCCGGCTTCACATAAATCTACGGGCCCAGCTGCATATTTTGTTTTTAGGCGGGTTATTAAGGTTTTCTCGAGAATTTTTTTGGGCAGGTTGGGGAAGGGGGGAAGCAAATCTTCAATTTAAAACGAAACATTTGCAAGTTATTTTTTTTTTAAACTTGAATATAGATACAAACTCACTGTAGTAAAGTAACTTCTCCCTCCGGCAAAAATTTAAAAAAAAAATCGAGGGAGTAATAAAAAAAAATAGAATTAGGAACAGCGCTTCTACTACCGTCTCTGCGTTGGACGGCGCTTCTGCTGCCGTCGTTGCGTTTTGCACGGGAATCGCTTATATCCTGTTTACGCCAGCAGCTCTTTCACGTTGTTCATAATTATGTAAAATTGCAACTCGCGGCAGAATTTTAAAATATAATCATGTATATCTCTTTCGAAATTCGAGTCTACATGTAACTGGGTGCAGCTGTCGAAATGAAGTTGAAATATTGATCTTATTTTTTTTCAAATATATTTTCTTTTTATGTGCCCACGTACAAACAAACGTCAATCTTAAGGTTGCACGATCGTTATCGGAGTGCAAGACAAGTAATGGGCCAGATTCACAATTTTCGTGTAAGGGCGCGTTTATGCAACCGACTCGCCTTCGTAGCTATAGAGCAGTGACATTTGCCGCCATATTGGCACCAGATTGGCACCAATATGGGTTTGGGAGGGCATAACTACAAGGTGCACTACATAAAAATGGAGTGAAAAACAACGAGAGAGCGGATTTCTTAGGCTTAAAATAACGTTGTTTTCTCCAACAACAAAAATCGCGCGTTTTAGGTCTAAGAAATCACTCTTCACAGCATCGGCTTCAGTATAACGCCCTTCTGTTTCTCTGTGCAGTGCCCCGTGCAGCTAACCCATTAAGGCTCCAGCATAGTGTTATATACAATAATACTACGTCGTGCCACTGCTCTATAGGATTTAATCGCGATGGCAAAGGCGTCGTTGCCGTGGTAACAATGCCATCTGGTTGAGAGGAATCCGATATCGTATGAGAAAATGCTTGCTAAATGTATAATCAGTTACAATAAGATAAAGAATTCCTCCTGACGAAACAAATTTCCCATCCGCTACTGAACTCACGTGATTGACTGTTTTCGTTGCGAGCCGACAGAGTTAAAACCGCCTCCATGTTGTAATTTCAGACGATTTCCAGGTTCCAGCTGCGAGAATGCAAAGGGAAGTCGTTGCCTTAAAGGCGCCGGTTGACCACTTCGGTAGCGTTGCCCATATTCTGAACATAGCATCCACGTTCTGGATTCTCTAAGTTATCCAGTAGGTTGATGTGGGTCACGTGATCTCGTTTTAATTATGAAAATTCGCGGCGCTGCTGCGAAGTGTTGTTCCTTTTTTTATTAAATTTACCGCTATTTTCTTGATATTGCTCGAAGATTCTACGACGCTGCATCTAGGAGTTGAAAAGGTGTCTTTAATGAGTCCTAAAGCAGCTAAACGAAGTTTGTTCGATTATGTGCTAACAAAACAGATAGCCTTGAGAGAATACATGATATACTAAAGAATGAAAAGAAAAGAAAGGAAAAGAAAGGAAAAATGAAAGAAAGGAAAAAGAAAGCAGGAAAGAAAGAAAGAAAGAAGGAAGAAAGGAAGGAAAGAAAGACGGAAAGAAGGAAGGAAGGAAAGAAAGAAAGAAAAGATAACTGCCCCAACTGTGACTTGAACCGGGGACGTCCCGCACACTAAACTGGGCCAGAGCTGACCCATAGGCCTTAACGGCTTTAATGCTAACTTCAGCGCAGGCATTTATGCTGACTGTAATACTGACTTTCACGCTCGCTTTAATTATGATTTTAATGATGACTTTAATGCTGCCTTTAACGCTGGCTTAAAAATCCTAGATGAAGCCAGCGTCAGTTTGTTTGTCAGGTTTTAATGATGTCTATAAGTGTTGACTTTAATGCTGGCTTTAATGCTGATCATGATGCTGGCTTTAATGCTGATTTTAATACTGACTTTAACGCTGAAATTTATGTTGGCTTTAATGCTGACTTTGATGCTGGCTTTAATGATAACTTTAATGCGGACTTTAATGCTGACTTTAAGACTAACTGACTATTTCACTTATCCTTTTGATTTACTGATGAGTTTCTAAACCTCGCGAAACAGCTTGACGCTTTAATCACAGTTCATAAAAGTTGCTCGTAGACGCGCGGCAAATTATATGAGCATTTATGGTAACGTCACTGCTAAAGCATCGGTCTCATCGGTTCTTCAAGGCGATTTTTCCGCTGAAACGACTGATCAGAGATGGCGGACCTACAATTTTTTCTTCTTAAACATAATATCAAAAACCAAAACTGGTGAAGGAGACCGCCAAGTTAAGAATGGTTCGGCCCCTCAAAGAAGTGATATCAACGACCTAAACATTCGCCAAGCTGATTACATCGACTAAAAGTTCGACGGTTAAATGAAACTGGCAGGTTAGCAACATTCAAGTTTTCATTTAACGTCCAAAGTATTATCTGGTGCGATTAACTTTGCGAGTGTTTTGGCCTGTTGATATCACTTCTTTCAAGGGCCGAACCATTCTAAGTTGGCGTTCTCCTTTAGCAGTTTTGGTTTTTTGATGAGATATCACTTTTTTTTTTATACCAAATCCATGTCAATATCTTTTGGCTATTTGGGAGTTTCTGTTGAGGGTTAGCTTGGTACGCCCTCTTTACCCTACCTTGGTTTGGTTGAGAGTTGGCTTGGTATGCCCTCTTTACCCTA
>JAHWFP010086681.1:0-27769 GCA_023313725.1 Lithobius niger
AAGTCCGATTGTTACCTTAACCCAGTTAGGTCCAGGACTTTCTACCATTATAGCTTCCACCCGCGAAGTTATGTATTGAACCCCTAGGTTCGATGGTTACCTTAACCCCTTTAGGTTCAACATTAGACTTTTCTACCATTCTGGCTTTCACGCATGAAGTTACATATTGTATACCTCTAGGTCCGATTGTTACCATAACTGCTTAAGATATAGATATATAAGATTACTTTTCTAACTCAACCTTTTTTAAGTGTTGCTCTATCATTACAAGTTAATGATAGAGAAGCATACTCGCTGCACGACGTCGATATATGGCATCCGATGAAACTATGGACGCTCCGTCCGGTTTTTCTTGTGAATCCGTGGATATACTTGACGAGCGTCTCTCTTTCTTCTTCAATGCTGGATATAGTATAGGAAAAATAGAAAGTAGAAGCCAATAACTTCTGTTGCATGGTGTTGTATTAAAGCAACACGTCACTTGTCGGTCAAAAACAGAGTCCCAGAAACAGCGCGAGCTTTATGAGGGGACCCTAGACCACGACCATAAACAACCCGGTGGTCAGCATCCCCGCCTCCAAACCCAGGGACTGCTGCTTCGAAGGGGCGAGGGAACGTCGTCTAACTGGAAAATCGCATAATTGGAAGAACGTAAACCGTACAACAGTGTATCGGAAAGTCGTCTAACACGAAATTCGTATAATGGAAAATCATCTAACGGGAAATTCGTACAATGGAAAATCGTCTATTGCCCCTGCCTTGCTTGCGCTGCCGCGCTCGCTGAGGCTATGCACATAACACAGAACTGCAGGTATATTATTGTTCAGTTAGACGTTTATCCATTATAACATTATCATTATACGATCTTCCGTTTAGATGATTTTCCATTATACGATATTCCGTTTAGATGATTTTCCAGATTTTTTATTACGCAGATATTAGACAATTATCCCATTAGACGATTTTCCAGTCAGACTTCCGTCCGATGCCCCGCTTCGAATCGTTGATAGTTTTAAAAAGTTCCAGAACTTAATTCATGTAACAGAGAGTTCAGTGCTCCAGAAATTGTGATGGCTAGTTTACTTAAATGTGCCTTTACATTCCTTCGAATTACAAAAGCTTAGTTACATTTTGTGTACCAATCCGTTCTTTTGAATTGTGTGGTTGTCATATCCGGTGAAATCGACTCCTAATTGGTCGTGGTGGATTTCTGGACTTTAGTAGAAATTTCATCGTTATTTTCCTCTCTTACTGGTCAGGTTCAGCGACATTCCCAGTAACTCTGGCTTTTAATTTCCTATTTTAGAATCGGAATTTACGTTTAATACTCTTCATTACTGTTTAACGGTATGGCTAACATTTACGTGTTTACTCAGACGTTTTACGTCGTCTTGGATATTACATTAAATCTCGCAATGCTGATTTCAAAGTTAACAAGAATATATTAAAAAACGTTTGAGGCATTATCAGTGTTTTCGAGCACTGGCAGAAAAACTCTAGTAGAAACTTTTAGTTTGTTTTTCCACGTTGTTTTCCTGTTCTAACTTGAACCAATGCGAAACTTTATGTAACAACGTGTACCTTTTACCAATGATAACAGAATAACCATTTTTTTCGATTATTGCAACTCATACTTTGCCGTATTTACATTTCATCAAACCTTCCCCAAGATAAAACCACTCGAACTTCATGTATAAACCAAGCTGAAGCTAAAGTTTAAATCCACTTTTACTGGACTTTTACTGTACTCAAGAGAGCTGCGTAAATGTTGTATGTTGCACAAATAGTTTCATTGGATTCATGTTATTTAACTTGTTAGAATCGCACGCTGCAAGCAGCCAGCTGGACCTGACGATAAACCTTTTTTTTTTCTATTTGAAAACTTATGTCGTACCTGGCTTGTCGTTTTAGCCGTGCTGTCGCTGACGTTATGCAAGAGGTTTAATGCCTGAAGCGCATGCGCAGTATGGTGACTTCCGTCGTTTGCGGGGCTGGCACAAAAGGAAAAAAGAAGGGGTAAAGGAAGCGAAAAGCAGCTACAAAGAAAATCCGACTTTAAAAAAAAAAAAGGACATAATAAAAGAAAAATAAAGAATGGTTCAGGAAGCCTCCCGTACGGCGCTTTATAAAAAAAAACACCGACTGTCAGGACCAACTGTTGGATGACAGCCTGGGTGGTTGAGCATGAAACAATAGCTCCGAGCTTGGCTTTTAAAACTGCCGAATCCTGTTTGGATAAGGAAGGAGAAGAAAGAAGCCAGGAGGAAATGAAAATCACCAAGCCTAACCAAAGAAAACAGAAGGACACGGACGAAAGAAATATAAAAGACGAAAGAAATTATTCAGAAGTAAAAGAAGAAATGAGGAATGGAAAAGATGAAAAGTTGATTTTGCAAACTCTTGTTGAGGCGATCCCCACGATTTAAGCTGTACGTTTTTTTCAGAGCAAAAAAAAAGTGTGCAGGCCCTACAGTTATTCGACGTTTCGAGTTAAATCTAGCTCATTTTAAAGAGTTGACAATCTCTATAACTAAGATCATAAGATTTGTTTGTGTGCGTGTCTCCAAATTAACAAGATTCCACTCCTATACCATGCGCCGTGGCTGTTTGCTGTGACGCGCATGTCACGTGACTGGGCTAGTCCACTCAGACGGCCAAACAGCCGTTGTTCTCGTTCATCATTGGCTAACTCATGGTGACGTCACGGCAAACAGCCATTGCGCATGGTGTAAGTCTGCTGAAGTCGTAGTGGGAATCTCAATAATCTTAATTCTTTCGTTTGTTTGTGTGTCTGTCAAACGGAATTGTCTGCATAAGTAATGAATGACCAGGGCAGCACCCCGTATATGACCAGTTTTACAGAGCCTTATTGTAATTTCCCGTTTGCATGAAAATACATGTGATTTCCCGTTAGCATGAAAATACATGTGATTTCCCGTTTACATGAAAATACGTGTGATTTCCCATTAACAGTCGCTCAAGCTTTCATTCGATTTAGTTAGGTCCAGAGTTAAGAGCCATAGAGGCCTAAATCCTGTTTCCATGAAAATATTGTGACTGCAAAAAACATGACGTTTTAGCCCCCCTTCCCCCCGAGAAGTCTGGACCCTTATGCATTACAACGCACCCCTAACCTAAGCCAGCGTACCAGAAGTAGAGGGGGGGGTCATTTTGCTAAGTAATTCCAATTGAAAATTCTTAGAATCGTTTACATTCCTAAGTCGACGTGATCACGAGGCATCGCAAGGCCATTCTCTTCCCGAACATGTCTTGGGTGGCTAATGTCAGGTTAAATGCAGGACCGCTGGTGTATGAGACCGTTTTGCTAGCCACCTGACACACCACTGATTAAGGTTGTCGATAATAATTTCAAAAGATAATTATCAGGTTTTTCACCCGTCTTGCAATCTGTTTTAAAGGTACATTCCCCCCAACGCCATTTTTCTCGATTCACCACGTCAAGTACGGCCCCTAAGGTCAATTTGCTTAGCGTTAGTCTATCCCTTGCTAAAAATCCATTTTAAAATGGGGCGTCTAGGAGATTTTCTGTTGAATATTGGGAACTATATTTAGTGCATCCTGCGATTATATGGGCCTTTGCGTGCTTACAATAACCATGACATTTCATCACTGTGTGTGCACGTACTAATTTTTATTCGTTTGCTAATAATTACCATAAGATCAAAAATTTAAAAACGTAATGCGATAAAAATTAAAATTATTTATGCCTATAGATCGCCGAAGAAAAATTATAAGATACTAGCCTAAAAAATTATAAAGTGTGATTTTAAAATACGAAAATCATTCCAGTTTGTGACGACACAATCTTTACCTCGATGCTGTTTCGTATACTATCTCAGTTGGCCTTGTATTCCTAAGCTGAGTCTCGTGAAACGGTGTGATAGTAACATGCGCGTGTGGAGATCTACGCTTGACTGTTATAAGGCAGGAGGGATGTGCCTTTAAGTTAGAGCGCAGAATAGAATATAACGTGACATTGCCGAAATCCACGACTTAAAATCATCAAGCTAAAGGACTAACCTGGACAAACGATTACGTGATGCTCTAGTTTTTTTTTATTAATCACGATCAATTTCTATGATTACGACAGTTTGTGAACCCGCTCCACTTCACTCCACCATTCCTTATCAGTTTTCACAATCGGCCCGAAACGTCACTATACTGTTGGGAACCAAACCACTTTATAAAATTATTGAGACGTTTTGTCAACTCGAAACTGCAACTATCTAAAAGACAACAAGAAAGTCGAAGACCAACCGAAGATGAATTCGTGGATAAGAGGTCACAGGAAATGGGAGAGGGTAGCAGTTGCAGCTTGAGGGCGGGGATGGGGGAGCGGTATTGGGATAAAAGGAATCCAACAGCCAACTGGAAGATGAAGATCGAACGAAGGCTTTGGAACAGTGTGGCACTGTCACCGACAAAGGCACGTATTTGCTTTGCAAACAAATGTGTGCCTGACTGCATTCTGTAAACCCGCTTTCCAAGATTTCTCCCTTCTTGGCTTGGTCTGTGAAGAGGGATAAAAATTGGCATTGCCCGAGGAGAAAGAGACAAAGTTCTTACGCGAGCCAAAGATTTTTCAATAGTCGAAGATTTTTAGCACCCCAGGTACTAAAAAAACACTAGATTGGTGTAGTCGAGGAGATAATGTATATAATAAATATGGCAATATACAATTGAGGTTTTTATGTATTCTATGTAGGGTTTTTGTTCAAAATGGACCTTACTTGTGGTTATATAGACCCCTCACCCGTTCAATTTCAAGTTATTCGACTGGCTAATGAAAATATTCGGCAAATTTTCGGCTAGCTGATCTTAACTGCCTATTTTTTTTGGGCTGCTATCGACTTGAGACAATTTCGGCGGCTATCGGCTCAACCACACAAATTTTGGCATTTCCTACATTAAAATGTGAGCATTATACTATTTTTTTTAAGCTAATGCGTTTATTATGCATTTTAGGTTTATGTCACATTAAGTTTTAAGTATCTAAACACAATTTTTAACGCAACAAATGAAACATGCTGTGAATTATAGGTTATATTGGCAAAGGAAATAAATCCTAATGACGCAATTATATGTAACGTTAAAATTAAACACATTTTTTTTAGTTTTCTGCAAACTTGAGTTGACTTAAAAATACGTAATCTACATCCTTAAAAACGGATGTTTTTACCGAGTTCGTGCGTGCATGGCTACACGTCTTGAACTAAAGCATCTATAAAGCTGAGACTAGTGTCTAATGAAAGATAACTAAATTACGCTTCGGATACACCTCTTTTCATTGCAGCAATTTGATTTTTTGACCCTCAAATACGCGGAAATGCTTCTAAAAACTGCTCATCACGTCAAAATTCGATCAGGCAAACTTACTATTCAAGCAAAGTTGGTTGCAAAAAAAAAAAAAGAGCCTAAAAAGACGACGTGGCTAGCCGAAGAAAAATGCGACGAATATGCGGCTGACATATTTCCGGCGACTGCTTCGGCTATCGGCTGCGGCTGAGGGCTCTATGGTTATACAGTAACTTGTGGTCATAAATACCAAATTGATGACCATAGATGTAAGAATAGGCGATCTGCAAGTTCGTCAGGCATCTCATCAGGTGCAAGCAACATCATCAGGTTCAACACAGTTCAACTCCGGGGATTCTTACGTCACGATTTTATTGGCAGACAGAGAACTGAGGCTTTTGCTTAGTCCGTGGACGATTTTCGTTCAAGACTGAGCATACTGTTACTTGCGAACAAATATACTCGATTGACGCACATTAACCCTGCGAGATTTGTTTTTCTTTCTGAAATAAATCTTCAACGTCATATAAAAAAAAATGTTGAAGATTGGATATGAATTCAAAGTCATTTATAGTCTAGAACATCATTAGCGTACATAATCCAACACAGTTCATTTCTGGAGATTCTTAAGCAGTATTATTGTGTGCGCGGCGTATCTTGAGTCCTGAAAATATTTTATGAGAGGCTACTTCTTCCTGGAGGGAGCGGCTTTAATCGACGGCCGCCATTGTTTTTGTAATCATTTTGGATATCAACAAGGCACTCTGCTACCAAAAACGTACAATCGATTATCTGTGTTCGTTCTGCAGCGAACTCAAGATAGGCCGCGCACACTTTAACTCATGTTGAATATGGGACGTCAATTTGAAGTTATTAATTGATTTAACCTCGTAAAAATCTCATTTAACCAAAGCAATGCTATGAGCTTTAACTTCCTGGCACTTGTGAGAATTGACATAGAGTCAGGAGGCAAGTAACGCAATTTCTACTGCAGGGTCTTTGCTCGACAAACAAAATGGCTTCCTCGTTTTAATGTTCGTTTAAACCCCAGTTCTCGCGAATTGACCCATGACTGGGCTACACGTCGCACATGGGATATTTTTCACACAGATTTATTTGGTAAAAACCAACACAGCATAATTTTAACGTAAGTCTTCGGCACAACCAAAAACGGACACAAGTTCGACAACTGCCATGCCGCACGGGGTCAGGACTCGGTACAAACGGGGGAACAAAGGGTAGAATTGTTTTCCTTTTATGCAGTCCCTGGTTTTGGTAAGGTATTTATAAATAACATTGTGCCAACGTGCTTGCACAAAAATATGGAATGGACCAATTTATTTAGTAATAGAATTTCATCGTGGCTGAGCGGTGAGAGAGCTCGGCCTGGTTGCTGGAGGATTGCGGATCTGGTCGAACCCCTGGAAAGGAGACCTTGGTAAAGTCCCAGCCAAGACTGCCGGCCAGGGTAGCGTGAGAGGCTACCATCCTCCTTCAGCGACTATGGGAACTATTTTGGCCAATTCTGGACAATCTTTCGGCCCCGATGATGATCGGAGGTTTCCCGAATCGTATCCCCGGGTTGGCACCTCCTTTTACCAGATACTTCTTCTTCCCTAAAAGTCTGGTATTGTTCAAAATTGAGCCGGTTCAGCCATACAAGCATTAAGTTGCTTCGGCTGACTTAAGGCTCAAAGAAATTAATTAAAAAAAAATTAATTCTTAACATTCGGGTTCTAGTTCAGTTCGTTTTTGTTTGTTATTTGGAATTGGGTTTGGTCGTTTTGTTGTGTCTTCTGCTTTCACCCGTTCGATTGGTCTGAAAATGAGTTTTTTAACCCTAATTTTTACGATGGCTGGTGTGACGCCTTGTCGTCATTGTGCACCTTTCAGCTATACCTGTACAAAAGGAATAATAAAGGATGCTGTGGGTAGACTCAAGTGAAATAAAATCTAACTGGGCTGGTCCTGTGCGGTTGTAAAATTGGCAACGATATAAATTGCTCCCTTTCCCTAAAAAAAAAGAAGGAAAATATAATTCGCAACGGATTAAGGACGTAGGCTACTTACCGTGGGATTGTAGAACAACCATTCATATTCCTGTCTTGGGTCAGAAACCTAATCCCCAATCTGATGCTCACTTCGTTTTAATTAGACAGCTTCCGTTTCAATTTCTCTTCTCGGCACTAAAAATAATTCTTAGTCATCTGTTATGCCATGCAGCTCGATCCAATTTAAATGCCTTGCTGGGGTAAAGAAGAACCGGTGGGAAAGATTATTCTGCTACGTGTACAGAATTTATTAACGAACACAAATGCTTATTGCGCCATGAAAGCTCGTCTAAGTGCGCGGTGCTCTACGTTTATGTTTTAAAGTCTGTAATGAGCCTCTTTGCATGATATGTGTGTCTGAAAGTAATAGGCTCCAGATGGTAGTCTAAAGTTTCGGTTCGAGACAAAAGTATAAGACATTTTATAGTGTTTTGTTATTTGTTTACGTCGCCAATTTTGGGGAATCACAACGGGTTGTAGTACACAACACATGCCGGTGGGCTACAGAGTGGAAATAGAATGATTAGCACCTGTGGAGGATTGTAGCTTCAGAATAACAAGTGCCGACTGGTTTACTCCGCACTCCGTACTCCGCACTACATATAATTAAAATGCTACATCGGCTTTAGGATGGCCGTACACCGAAATAGACGTTTAGTCGTAACGTCTTCACAACCACAGCAATGAGTTGAGCGCCACAAGCGCCGGATGAGACACTGTCACGGGACGTATGTAGGCGTCTCATGACAACAAAACGAAGCTCCTTCTAGTGGGGGTCTCTCCACCAGATGCAACGTTTCGTCTCGCCACTTTTCGTCGCGATACATTCGTCTAATTTGGTGTGCGGCCACCCTTTACGCAACAATTGCCTTGTTCTTTGGTGTAAGAAAATCCTCTGACACACGTCGTGTAGAGCTGGGCCGTTATAAGAACGAACGGTGCAGTCCAATTCTGAACCCACATTAGGGAGGGAAGGTAGAAAGCTTGTGAGGTAAATGGTGTAGTGCTAATTTCATTGCCACACTTTAGTTTGTTCCACATTATGTTTTCAGAAAACTGACTGGATGACGACTCGTTTCCTTGCACTAAGAGTGCAAAAACATTTGGACATCACACTTGTAGACTCAACAAAGTTACTGTTAGAGTTTACGAATGGGATGTTTACGGATTTTTTGCACTCGTAGTGGACGAAAACGTGGCGTCATACAGTCAGTTTTCTGAAAACTTAATGTGGAACAAAGTATAGCTTTCCACCTTCCTTCCCGAATGAGGACTTAGAGTTGGACCTTCTTATAACGGCCCAGCTCTAAAGCACGCTTAACTAAAATTGCGTGAAAGACAAACTTCTGCCGAAACAGGTATGAGTTCCATCAGAAGTCCTCCTAAGTGAAATGTCGTCCATATTCAGCACTAAAAAATGTAGTTTTCCTGTAACAGAAAATTAAATTTCTGTAGACCTTTTTCTTCGACCTGATGAGAAATTGACTAAGAAGGTAGCAGAAGAATACGCCAACATCATTTACACTTTCAAAAATAAACGATATTTAATATTTCTCTTATAATACACACTTTTTACTTCACATTCAGTCAAAAATTTATAAGGGAAATATTAAATGTTGTGTGTTTTTGACTACGTAAATTCTGTCGGCACATTCTCCTTCTACATCTTCCTAACCGTCATATTCTTAGAAACGACCAAAAACAGGCTGTGTAGGAGATAATATTCGTAATATTATTAAGCAAGAAACCCATAATAACGTCGTTAATGTTAATGTTAATGTTACTTATTGTACTTCCAAATTTCAACAAATCCACCACGAAGCCAAGGCTCGTATGTGGTGTACATTAAACATACGTAATTACAGCAACAATAACAATTTTACGGAATTTGAAAAGCACTCAAAATATAGTAATTTTAACAACAAATTAAAGAGAAAGGAAAAACACTCAATATTTCACAGTAGCCTACAACAATTTCAAACCTAAGAAAAAAAATTGTAAACATTGTAAACATTGTAAACACTAAGTTGCATTTTACTGCTATGTCGTATTATACTGTTGTCTGCAATTATAACTTTTAAGCCTTTAACTTTTCTTTTAACTTCAGTTTAACAATGTTATTGTTAAATTTTACAGTGTGCAGAGTGTGTAAGCGTGGTGTGATATATCGTTTCATGCATTTGACACAGTTGCCTGTCTGGTTATTCACTGCTTTTTCCGGTTGAGTTGAAAGCTTGAATAATAGCTAAATATGACTTAGTTTCAAATGGATAAGTCATAGTTTGGCTGTCGTCATTTTAAGTTGCTACTATTCGCGCGCAACTACTGTGACATTCGTGACACACTGCCAAGCTAAAGTATACACGCATTGGTTTTCTGACTGCGCGTATATTTTTAGGGCACGTTTTCATCTTGTCGTATAATTGTCTTTAAACAAAAACCTTTGCGGCGGCCTGTTACACCAGGATCCGTCACGGTAGCTCAGTGGTTAGAGCACCCAGCTAGTAGCGGCAAGTTTTGGGTTCGAGTCCAAGTCGGGGCAGTTGTCTTTCTCATATTAGTGTAGCTAAGTTGTATTCTCACAAGGCTAGTCTTTAATGCAAACTGTTTGCTTCATTTACCTGCGTACTTGCCTCCTTCATGCTGCCACGCTCGCTGCATATAAATCAGAAACCGCTACTAATCACAAATTATTTCAAGTAGGAAATTCTTTAGTGGAGAGTTAAGAATTTGAACCCTTTAATTTTTTAAAACGGATATATAAAAGAAAAGTGGCGTTTTGACGGGGAGCATTTTTGCGGGCAGAAGTTGGCATTTTATTGCGCGGCATTTTGACGTATTACCAAGGTGATAACTTTAACTCAGATTCGTTGCTGTTATCCTTAACTTTTAAATAAAACTTGTCTAAAGTTAAAACAACTTTAGATTACACATTCTTTGAAGAATCCGTTTTACGGCCATTGGCACTCATTACTGTATTCTTTTTTTGTCTTCTTCAGGTTTTGTATTCCATTGGTAACGATTCTGTTTTTTCCCCTATTTTTCCAGATTATGGCCAGATCACGCCAGCGCCCATAACAATCTAGGAACGCTTCTCGACGATCCTGTTCAGGCTAAATTTCACTTTATGGAAGCCATTCGCATCAACCCTCTTCATCCCCGGGCCCATTTCAACATTGCTAATTTATTAAGGTAAGTAATACAATCTCATAGTTTGATATTTGTTTATACTATACAATCAAGGACTTGGAATTGTGCACTCGATAGCCTAATATGTGAAATCAGAGCCAATCACAAGCGGCAACAGTAAAACTAATATTTCGGTACCAAATTTACAAAGAGCGATACCATCATCAGAGAATAAAAGCAATAACAATGTAAAAATAACACCTTACATTATGTTACAGTTGGATTCCACTATGCTGATGTCGTTAATTTAAAGTGGCCAGTTCTAAAACATGAAAATGGGATAAGATAGTAGGAATTATACAGCAATGTTGTGGTTGTTGAAGTGTATATATATATATTATACATGATAAAAGTACTGAATGTATAGAGCAGCGTCACGTGACGTCATATTGGCTAAAAGAGAGATACCTGCAAGGGGCACTAGATTGAAATGGAGGGTTAAACAACGGCACTTCTAGTCAAGCCAGTGCTTTGAGAGCGGTTTTCTTAGGCTTAAAAACCGTTGTTTTTCTCTAATCCCTTATGCTGCGAGGTTGTAATCGGAAAATAAAGATTCCACTTGCTTAAAAATGTCAGAAACTGCCAACAAATTGACAATAATCTCGTGTTATAGGCCTAGGAAATCCACTCTTAACAGCATTGTCTTCAGTAAGACGTCCTTCTTTTCGCCCACCAGTGCACCTTGCAGCTAACCCAGTTACTGGCTCCACCATAGAGTTATATATAATAATACTACGTCATATCACTGCCCTATATATATATATTCGCCTGGGAATTGTTCCAACAGTTTCACGGTTTCATCAATTTACCATAAATTCGCCGAAGATGATATCGTTCTTTGTAAATTTGGTACCGAAATGTTAGTATTACTGTTGCTTCTTGTGCTACTGGCACCGATTTCACATATTATTACACAATTTTATGCTTTTACATTTTGGTATATATAACGAGTTCTTCCTTGTGAAAACAGGCTCGCAAAAGCAACGGGATCTGTTCCCTCATGTCATTGACATCAAAATTAATTTCGATTCTATTTTATTCTATTTGTACATAAGGTTCCAGAAATTTGAAAATAAACAGATTTGTCTCGCTCTAACGTGGCGGTATAAACTGATATTGTGGCGCCCTCGGGCGTTAGTTTCCGTTGCTATCGTGAAATCGTACATGAAATCTGAAAATTAACACATTTATCACCTAGTTTAGACGATCTCAGTATTATGCAACAATGCTTGTAACAATGTAATCCTAGGCCCTTCATCCCTGGCCCGGAGTCCAGGGATTTACATCCCAGGCCTGGAGTACTGAGATCGACAAACAGCCAGCAGGGCACAACAAAGAACGAGTCGTGCTGACGTTCTTTTGCTCTGAAAGCTTGACAATGCGACTGTGCGTGCAACAATGTTTGCACACAAAAAACGAATCCTAATGCCCTTTTCCCCTTCCCCGAACAAAGACGATGTTGCAATAACAATGGCAGTGAATGCGCTTTTCAATTGTTACGCGACTGGGTGATAAATAGGTTATTACCCGCTTTCCTCGTACTGAGCTCAACAATGGCGGAAAGCGGAAAGCGGGTAATAACCTATACTTCTCACCCGTTTTGAAGCTCTTAGTCATCTTATAACAATACAGCACGACGGGATCGCAACAATGAACGAGGACGAGGAGGGTTGGGATCCTGGATCGTAGCACTCCACGTGGATCCCAGCCCCTGTTTGTGTTAAATGAAAAGTGGAAGTGAAATGAAAAGTGACCTGAGCGCTGCGTCCCCTCGACATTGTTAGATCCCAGCACTCGGAAAGTGGGCGATATGTATTGGAAATCGCCCGCTTTCCGAGTGCTGGGATCTAACAATGTCGAAGACGCGCAGCGCCCGAGCCATTGTTGGATTCCAGCATGAGGAAAGCTGGCGATACCCTTCTTCTCACCCGTTTTGAAGCTATCCGTCCGACGTATATTGTTGAGCGCGAGTGGAATACATTGTTGTCTTTAACCATAAGAAGGTTTGTGTCGAATATTCGTTACGACGCAATGCTACAATCAACGAAAAGAGCAAAGTTTAATTTTGAAAGCAGTTGTAATGTTGTAATTAACATGAATTCTTGAACGATTTTTTTGACGTTTGAGGTGGTGTTGTTTTCAAAACTTTTTCCATTTAATTGATTATATTCGGTTGCTTTATTCCTTATTGTCGAAACCAACATTTGTAAAGCAGCGGTTGCAATGTTGTGAGTAACGAGAATTGTTGAACGTTGTTTTTGTTTTTTTAATCTGTTATATATATTTGTTTATTTACTTCAGTATATTTATAACATTTGTTTGGTTTCTTCCACTTTTCATTTAACACAAACGGGGGCTGGGATCCAAGTGGAGTGCGATCCCGTTGTTGCGACCCCGTCGTGTTGTATTGTTATAAGAGGACTGAGAGTTTCAAAACGGGTGAGAAGCTATACAACAATCATTTCAGACAGTAATTCTCTTGCAAGCCAGTAGTCACCCAGTTCTGCATTCAGGCGATCTTAGAATAAATCCAGCATTCCTGTAAATCTGAACCATGTCTGGTAACTGCTCATTTTCCAATCAAGTCATGACAGCAATTGATAACTTTATGATGGTTCCCCCTACTTAGTTCACCACCTGTTCCATAACCCCGCAATGTCAGACATCCATGCAGCAATTGCCAGTAGTCTACTGCCTAATACGTGCAAGTTGTTAATAATTACAACGTAGCACTTGTATGTCTAAAACAGTTCTGTCAAACCGAACATTTCCTTCCATCCTAAAGAAGTATGTCTGGACAAAACGCAACTATATAGAGCAAATTAAACTGGTGTTACACGTCAGTGCAAGTAATGAAGTCTATGTTTTTAAACAAATGTATAGAAGCCGCTGCAAAAAACATAATTCAAGCCGGAAACAGTTGTTATTTTGTAGTGCATTATTTCGGAGTTGATTTATTTCTGATTTAATTTAGTTTTTATTTTTCGGCAAATTGTTTTCTACGGACTCTTTTTTGCCTATCGTTTTACCCTTTTTGTTGCCTTTTTCAGGACTTTTGCTTTTTGGGGGCTTTTTTTTTAAGGCTGTTAATGGACATCTCTTTCTAGGAACTTTTTAGGCTACCTTTTACCCTCTTTTAGCTTTTTTAGGCCTTTTTAGGCCTTTTTTTAGATTCTTTTTCAGGCATCGGCGAACCAACAAATGCTGGCATAAAAAGGCCATTTTTTTTACATAAACAGCAAGTTCCAAAAAGGGCAGGGGCACTTCCCCCCCCCCCCCCTTGCTCCCTCCACGCCACTGTCATCTCCATATATTATTATTATTAGTATTATCTATAACTAAATTGGTTTTATGGTCTTGGCTGGAAACATCAAATACATACTAAACTAGTTAGTCAGCAATCGTGAACTGATACGGTGAATGAATATGACCGAATGTCTCATTGTCTTCTTTCTTGGTTAGTGTATTCTTAATGGTTGAATATTTGTGGTTATTTTTAAACCCTAATCACATTACGTTTGTGACCGTGGTCAAGGCGTGCTTAACTTTTTATTTTTATTTTCCACATTCATTGACTTACTTCAATCCAAGGCTTGGACAAGCCTTTCCACAACCTTTACATAAAATATATGTTTGTCAGAGATCAACAGAGAATTGTATTCTCCCTTCTTGCACTTAGAAAAACCAAAAAAGAAATAAAAAAACAACCACAAGTGAAGTTTTCCAGCCGCCGAAACATTAAAACGTACGTTTATAGGAGAGGAAAATGGTTTTGGTCTTCCAACACTTTAGTTTTCAGAACCGCCGTAAATAATCGTAAATCCTTTTCGGATTTGTTTCTCGCGGTTCTGAATCATCCCGTGACAACGAGGAAAGAAAATTTATTTATGTCTGTCAACAAGTATAAATTTGCTGGCATTCAACAGACTTCTAGGGTTATAACGCAAGATGTCCGACGTGATGCGAATTTACCGAAACAACAACAACGCGTCATGGCTGAACATGGCGGCCGTAGTGCACTTACCACTGATTTCCATACGTGTACTCCGCCCGGGGAAATTTATCAGTTAAACGGTCCTTTATGCGTCTTTAAGCCTGCCCTTCAATTTGTAGCAGCGGTATCTCTCCGCAATCGATATATAATTTTACGCGAACGCTCATCAATAACGAGCCATTAGAGGGGGCCATCGCCAGCCTGCGCCGCCATGACATGTGACACGAAACGCGTTCTGTCTTCATTAATTTACGACAGAGACAAAGAGCGCTGCATGACGCCTCTAACGACTTGATTTATAAGACGTCATACGTTTCAAGAGCTTGAGGCCAACCCACAGCTAAAACTTACGAAACGAAGGCAGACAGACAACGCCGCCACACACACAAGACTCTTCATTTCCGCGGTCGGCTTGTTGACCGAGGAATATATGGATGTTTGCATGGTTTTGTTGCAGTTTATCTTAACCTATGTTTTTTTAGAAAGCTGCGTTGTATTTTATCCCCAAGACAAAGTAATTGTGCGGTTGCTTGTTGAGTACCGCTCTTAGAACAAGGTTCGTGCAGACACTTGAAAAACTAGATTTGCTTTGAACTTTACTCACGCTCCCGAAGCCATGGCGGTAGAAGGCGAGAGGGACAATTTTGCTAGGTAATTTCAATCGGAAATTCGTACGATCTTTTACATGCTATAATCGACATGTGCACGAGCATCTGAGGACCCCTTCAATTCCCGAAAATGCCACGAGTAATGAGCGAACCAAGGACCAACTTGCGCATCGCGTAATCGCGCTAAACGTCAGGCTAACAACACATGACGTCAGACAGTGGTTGACCAAAGTCCATTGTTGTTGACTAAATGCTTTTTCGAACTTTACAGGTACGTCCATCTATAATGGACTGGCGGCAGCAGTAAACATAGAGCAAGTCGACAATTTGTCGCATTCAGTAACATTCAGTAAACACACTCAATGTTGCACAACAATGTTTTATCATCCGTTGAAACTCTTCTCTAGGTCGAGGGTCGGTGTGCGAGGGCCGCCACCGCTCCTGCTACGGCGTTGCTTAAAACTGCACGAATTGGTTGGTTAACTTAGTCATCAAATCCTTGAGTTAAACTTACTAATTCGTTCATTGCCTGACCGAGGTAGACTACAGCGGTGGTGGAGTACTTGGCGTATGTTTGATGACACCATTTTGCCAAAGGTAAAAAGGGGGTAGGGGGAGAACTGAACGGGGCCTAATTGAATAACAGGGAGTAAAATGCTAACGCGTACGGAGCATGACTGAACTAAATATACTTAAAATAAGAAAACCCATGTAAAGTGTTGGAGGGGGGGTGGGTGGGATCCAGAGAAAAAAATTTGAAGGACGGGACAATGGAAGAATGAGAACTGACTGAATGACTGCACAAAAAAACTACAACGTACAGAGTAGGACGTAATCTTTATTATAATATCGGAGGCAGGCTAAAAGGAAAGCCTAAAGGAAAGCCTAAAGGAAAACCACTTCTCCCCTCCTCGCGCCCACATTGAAAATGCACTATCCCACTCTACCTGCAGCCAAAAAGGAGCCCGGCATGAGTGGTCGATCAATCTGACAAGTCGTCGGGAAAATGTCCCGGGAAATGTGACCAGCCCCGTGCATAGCACGGGCTTCCTCTAGTAATTATAATATTTTTAAAGAAGTGAAACAAGAAAACCCGAGTAAAGTGTGGTACTAACACAACTATAACCGATGTGTCGTTCGTGGTGTTCGGGTCTGTCATCGCTTATAGGCGACTTTGCAGCTTATGCAGCACAATTTTTATGAATAACATATTATTATTTTACACAACACGGATCAGGCTGCCAAATTAGAAGCAAGACTTGCTAAAGTGAAAAGAAGAAATTTGGTCTAATTGACATTGTAACGGCGATAAGAAATCTATAAAACACCTACGGGAGAAAGGGCCCCAACGAGCGACACCTTGAGCATAACCTAACTTCACTTAGCTCCCGAGAGTTCTTTAGTTGAGGTCCGTGTGGGGGGCGGTCTTACTTTCTGAAATGACTGTCGACTCGGTTTAAACTTGGGGGTAAAATCATTCTCATACCACAATGTATTCACTCGTTCAACAAAAAGCACAGGTTAATGAGGTAGGGATCAAAAGTACGTTTTAAGGTTCAATTTTGGATAACATTGCAGGTGGAAAAAACTTGCTTCTAAAGATGGACGGCACTACAAGTATAGAACGTTCCACTTACAGTTTGGTTTTCATGTTAGGAAGGTTTTTTTGGAAAAACATCTCAAATACAAATTCGGCATTGAATACATTCATACCAAAGAAGAGTATCATAAATAAATCGGGTTCAGGCTTCGTTCCAAACTAGGCCATTCAACCACAGTTGGCCCGAAGAAGCCAAGGTAAACAAAAAACAAAAAAACATCAAGCAACACACTAGTACAAAATCAGGTAAGTAATAGGGAGCTTGGCAATACAAAGTAATGCACCCCACAGGGAAGCACACTTCGGACACAGGGAAGCACAGGGAAGCACCCCACAGGGAAGCACACTTCGGACACAGGATACAATCTGGTTAACAAGGAACGACAATACACATTACCAACAAAGAAGCTCAAACTCATCACAAAGTGAAAACAGGGCAACAGGGAACGGAGTTATAACACCATGAAAGATAAGCAAGATTAAAACAACATTCATTTTTTCTTCCCAGACGCTAACCATCGCGTCAAAGTCTCAGTATTGTTGTCTAAGACAAATCGTGATGAGTTGGATTAAGGTTAAGTTAGGGTAAGGTATTTTAGGCTTCAGTGTATGGCTTGGTAGGCTGCTTGATGACCACTGATCCGTATTTTAACATCGCCATTTGCTGATGATCATAGTTAATGTGGCGAATGAGATGGAAGAGTATAGGTGCGCGTTACCGTTCGTTTATGAACTGAAACCTTACGAAAACGGCTACTGCATTGATTATTTGACTGTTCATTTGACTGATCGTTTTTGGTGTGGAACTGTATGTCAGTGGCATAAGGGTTTATAAACATGTAAAGTGACAAGGGGCACGAAACCAAAATCAGGGAACGTCACAAGTGCGCATCATAAGAACGAACGACTTAAGCCCTGACCCAGACTCGCTGCTCGGAGCTGCACGCCGACGCAGTATGGTGTAAAAAAGACTTCAATATTCGTCCTTAACGCAACACCAACCACACGCTTGATACAATTTTGACCTTGTAGGCACGTAGCCACGCATAGCTTCGCACGAAATTTTCTTCTGTCTGGAGAAGCCTTTAGTCCACAATCTATTGTGTGCGCAGCGCATCTTGAGTCCTGCAGGTATTTTATGAGCGGCTACGTCTTCCTGGAGGGGGCGGCTTTAATCGACGGCCGCCATTGTTTTTGTAACCATCTTGGATATTAACAAGGCACTCTGCCACCAAAAACATACAATTGATTATCTGTGTTTGTTCTGGGGTGAACTCAAATTATACCATGGACACTATAATTTCATTGCTATGCGATGACGATGTCTTGGTCGAGACTAAATCCTGAATGTTGCGGACGTTAATAATTTGGATGATTCGAATAAGGAGGACATTAATGATCCATACACACTAGGATACGAGTATTTTGTAGGAAGTTAAAGGTACATGCATCCTTGTTGGCTTTTCTGTAGGCCTTACTTTTGCGACTTTAGTTCAAACGTATGTAAATGTTGCCAACACGGGGATTTTCTTGTTTTTTCTTTTGTGCGACATGATTTTACGACATTAACTCTAACCTGTGTAAATATTGCAAACGCTATTCTCAACGAGTCACACGACATACCGAAAGGATTCATGTCCCTTTAAATGTGATGAGCGTCAGGCTGAGATTGAAGTGAACGATATATGTCACGCATGTCACGCATGTCACTCCATGTCTCTTCTTATCCTGAGGATGAGCTTAATAAAAAAAATCCAGTCAGACAAACGGAATTTTCCCCGATGCATATATTTTAAAACAATTGAATTTTCGTTCCTTCGGAATTGTTTATTTGAATTCAACTAAAAAAAAAGGGTTTCAAAGGGTTTAACGAGTGTTAACCACTCCTGGTCATCTGCCCGAAGCCCTAAGGCCCCTAATTCAACTAAAAAGTACACAATAAAACAATACATCGATTTGGTTATCAATGCACCAACAAAAAAAATGGAAGAATTTTGTACTTACAAACACTGCATCACGCTACCAGCAGCCATGTCAAATAGAACCACTACACCCACAAGAGAGGCTATAGATAAGATGTACCCATAAAGGGTATTAATTTTTGGGTACGCTAACAGCTCGACACTTATTAGCACATATTTGGGGAATCCCATTCCAAGACCTGTTTGTCTTTCGAGATACTGCAGGAAAATGTGCTACAGTGAATAGCATTAGGTGACCCAAGCACACTCACCCTCCCTATCACCTCAGCACATCCCTATTAAGTCCCTAAAGGTGTGCCTAAGAGAAAAGTTCTTGTCACTGGGTGTGCCTAAGGATGAAAGCTAGGAACAGGTACATACCCTAGTAATCATGATTTAAAGAAAGAAAGCCAAAGGCTCAACAAGAGTTAAATAAATACAGATGCAAACCTATTTACGTTGCCTTTTGGACTTACATGTTAAACTGCCTGAGCGGGGATTCGAACCCACAACCTTTGAAACCCAAGACCAAGGTCCTCCGCTGAGCCATACTAAGACACCTACAAAGGCCATGTCAGTATTAGGCCGTATCAGTAGGGCTCAGCGGTAAGACCTCGGTCTACTCTAGTAATCATGAACTAGAAAACTTAATATTTTCCTGAAAAAATGAATGAATGGGTACCCATTAATCAACCTCATAGCTTTTCCGCCTAGAGATCACAACCTAACCAGAAATACTTAACGACATTGTCGTCTGGACGTGTATTCCACTTTTTAAATGTATTTTATGTTAAAACTGGGTTGTTATCTGATCGCCTTCGAAGCTCTTGACTTTCGTTTTTGATTAATGAAAACATTCTAGGCAAATACTTTTCCAGTAATTCGTCTTGCGACGGACCAAGAATTGCATCTCTAGCGTCACAATACGAATGTCCTGTCTGCCCCTATTAATCATTACCTCTGAATCCGAAAACCTTCTGGGTGCGTGCCGTTGCCACCTACAGTAAAGGCCGTATTATCTTTGCCTCCCAGAATGCTCCGCACAACGGCGAATCAAATAACGACGCGGCAAGTTTGCCAAGTGGCCTCATCTGTTGGCAGAATTTGTAACTCTGGTCGGTTAGTTTGAAATTTCGCCGCTTGGTGTAGAGATGGCAGCACGTAGCAAACTAGCGCTTCCATCTATGTCAATGGTTGATTTTACTTGCCTAATTTGTCTTGATCTGATCCGGCCTTCAGCACAATCAGAAGTATTGTATAGTGCTTCCTTCCCTGGAAGGATACACCCCCCTGAACCGATAATGAAAAAACTCAACCTTTCAGGAGTGAATATTTCTGAAGATGAGTTACGCAGCCAAAATCAAAAAAAGAGTTTATGTTAGCCCATGCAAGGCTTAGGACGGAGAAGTAGGCAGCCATTATCAAAAACTCTAAACGAATACAATGATGCAGTGAGAGCTAAAGTACACCGAAAACGTCCTTACCGTAAGCCCTTTGTCATGATGGCTCATAGGCTGGACCAGTACAAATCAACATCAGTGATCTTTCAAGGTAATATCCAACAATTTAGCTAAATTATAATCTTGTTCAGTGTGTGTCGAGAATATCGCGTCAGGAAGCATGCACTGGGATGAAGAATGATTCAAAATAGAAACCAAAAGTGCAAAATTTCAAACCCAAACCCAACGTTTCCAGGTGAATCCAGCTCATTATTGAGGGAACAAAAACAAACCCAATTAAAATTGCATAATGGTGCAAACGACAGTAGCATACCGAAAAAAACTGCGTCAGTCAATACAAATAATTAAAAAAATTTACGAACGCCATCGTCTAACTAATACATAGTGAATGATTTTCGCAGATGGCTTTATTTCCAGTTTATCTTTATATTGTTTACAATGATTTTTGTCTTTTTATATGTTGTAGGGCTACATTGAATCTGTGGTGAAGAACCATTTATTAAACAGGTTTTTTTAATTCATAAGTTTTAGTTTAATCATTGTGAGCCATCTTTTCATAAGTGCCAGATGACAATAATCTTTAAGCAAACACCTATAATTATTTTTAGTTATAATTAGGACAAGCATTATTTGTTTAGTTTTATATTATTTATCTTTATTCTTTGCTTCCTTTTTAATGTTGATTTTGACATAATTAAAAACAATTTTTGTATACTACCGTTCTTTTTTTATAAAATCTCTATTTTTGCTTCAGTTTTGCAGATTAAAAGTGAAAATTGTTAAGATTGTCTTTCAAAAAGGAGCGTTTCTTTTAAATCTAAAAGTTAATAGTATTTATTTGTTGTATTTTGTCAGCAAAGACGGCCACATGCCCACAGCAATTCGTTTCATGGAAAGGGCTGTTCAGCTGGACTACACGTATACGGACGCCTACACGAACCTAGCAGCCATGTATAGCGAAGTCGGACGGCAGCAAGATGCGGAACGTCTTCACCGGACGTTGCTCACCATGGAACCGGACAATCCGGATGTCCATAACAATTACGGCGCCTTTCTTCAGAAAATTGGTAAGTTTAAATTAATCTAAATGCGTAAATTAAGCTAAGTGCGTAAAAACAGTTTGGAGAATAGCGTTTTTCAGGGACCAACATATTATAAAATTCATTTTTTTTACCAGTAAAACAAGAAAAAAACCACCATGTAAACGATGCCGTATTCGTACATCATAACCGGAAGTCACTTAAAACTTGAATTAGAACGGACAGTTTTTCCTGATTCGCTTATTTTATGGATTTTTTAAAAATAGATTCTTACATCCTGCTCTCTTCACGTTAATTTTTTTTTTTTTGCATTAATCATGTTAAGTATTGAATTCAATGAGAGCAGGTCATCAAAACAAAATCGAAATATTGTTTGCCGTCATCTTTTGGAGGTATGGACATTGTCTATTCATTTCCAGTCAAGACCACAAAGTACAGAGTTTCACTTTATTCTGTTGTCCACACTAGCAATCTCCTGGGACCAGTGACGCAGGGAAGACGGAATAGGCACCCCAACCCCTTAAACAGATTTTAGTAATGCTCAATTCTATAAATATATTACTCGAAAGAATATGTGAAAAATTTACTCTCCAAAATTCGGAAGCAGCAGTAATCTATAGTCTACCGCAAAATGCTTCAGCATCTGGCCATCGACCCCACTGGGGAGCTATTATTGCTTTCCAGAATGCCTAGTTGGCTTTGTTCGACCCCCCCCCACAGAAGGGCGTCCTGGGAAACTCTTACCTGGTTGCACCACTAAAGGGGTCTTGACTTTTTAAGAGATAGATTACGGAATTTATATAAATGAACGTTTTGAAACAGTCTCTGCATTCTTCTGTAAAGGGGGTTTCTCAGTGATTTACGATCAAAATCGCCATAATTTACTGACAATATTATTAGCTCCTTGAATTCCCTGAAAAATTCGAATATAACTTGAAATTTTCTTTCAGGCTTTGAAAAGTTTGAATTTTAAAATGATGTATTCTTATTGGTTTTAATAACCTTTAATTTGTTTATTATGGGTATTATTATCGGCAAGCTGCAAACGGATCTTTACTAAAAAAATATTTATTAGAATTTTCAAGTTTTATGAATCTACGAATCGCTTATAAATATGTTTATAATCGTTTGTACTAATTCCGATAGTCACCTAGCAAAATAAAATTTTCAACATGCCATAATTGTCAAGCAGCAATATGCTCACACGTTATCTACACATTTCGCAACCTAAGGGTCGTGGCAGCCTGTAAGGCGTAGTCTTTATGGGAGCCAGAGTGTCACATTGCGTTAAACAAACATCTTAACAACAAAAAAAATCCCCAAATTTCGGAGGATCAATTTGTTGTTCCACTTTTTCACGAACATATACTTGTTTCATTTTGAGTCAGTAACGGCTCAAAACTCTCATCATTGTGAATACAGCGCTTTCGATCAACATAAACACATATTAATTATGCGTAGCAAGCGGCACCTATTCTTCCTTTTTTTTCATTTTTTTTTCAATATTTCGAAGTTGATAAATTGCCCCCTTCTTCAAGCCTAAATCTGGAGGAATACAACAGCAGCGGGGAAGAAACGGGAAAACACCCGAGGGTATAAAGGCATTCTGGCGGTGAAGCGAGATTTTGGCTAGGCGCGCGAACATAATCGTGGTCATCAATCTTCATTGGGACAGCAAAGTGAACATAACACAGCTGTCAGTGGATGGCTTACTCGGTGGAATTGAAATTTGAATGACTTTGTCACTAATCATGATAATCGCTAGAAATTAACACTAATATATTCATTAAACAACCGTTGTTTTCGCGTCATCACCTTTTGAACGCGTCTGTGTTGTTTTAATTGTGTAATTTTTTTTTTATTTATTAGTTTTTGCAAATCACTGAGTACAGAAATGTTTTGCGTGAGCAGGGATTGAAGGCGAAATTATAAAACTGCTGATGCACATTTCGCAGAGCAAAACTTTTCTGCAAAATGATGACGGCTGCGGTTCAGTTGAATAAAGTCTGAAACAAAGAATTTTAAGACTCCAAAAAGGGTTTGAAAAAAGGTACCGTTTTAATTGTTTTGCATCGGTATTAATTTCTCAATCAATCAATTTTAGTAGCGTGAGGTACGTCAACATTTCAACCATAGTAAACCAGGCTCTTAGAAACCCCATGCTAACTCACGTCCGTATGAAAATGGTTTTATCCTTGCAAGGCCACAAAATTAAGATTAATAATGTTGCATAAGATCTAGTGACAGGCTTCGCGCAATATTAAAACCTGAATATGGTTTACTGAACGAGTACGTATGGACGAAGTGTAAAGTTTTTAATTGCATTTTTATTCCGAGGAAATTATAATACACCAAAGTTTTGATGCACGAATCAGGGACGACGCTTGAATCACTTTACTGGGAAGCGGCAGTGGGGCAGCAATTTTAGCCAGGGGGGCGAACCGAAAAGTCTACTTTTGCGGCCCCCCCCCCCAAAAAAAAAAGAATAAAAGAGAAAATAACAATCTTGCAATTCTTTCTCTCACCCAACGTTCTAAATTGTTTTCTACACTATTTTTTTTTGGAATAGTTTTAAATTCAGCTGAAAAAAAGATGATTTTACAACTCTCACAGTAACAACTAGGCTCCAATGATGTGACCTTAAGTCCTTCCTGTCGCTGTGAAAGAAACTAACATACTTTTCTTAATTAACCAGAATTTTCTTCGTTTATACGTTTGATTTTGATTTGATGGTTGGGGGAGGGGCGCCAGGGGGCGGCCAAAATTTAAAGGGGGCGAGCGCCCCCCCCCCCCCCGCCTTCGCCCTACCTCCCCCCCTTAGCGTCGTCCCTGGCACGAATATAAGAAATAAGAACTGTGTCTATTTTATTTGCATGTTGTTCTGTTTATTCTGGTTTTTTCCTTATTAAAAAGTACCGTATTTTTTTTATACACTTTCATACGAACAAAATACTAATAACATTATCCCAAAAAATATTAATATTACGATGGCATAGTAAGGCGTGTAAAAAATTAAAAGGTACAGGCTGACGTTTTAACTGTAAGCTTTTTAAGCTGCGCGAAGAAAAACACTAACTCTTTCACTAATGAATTATTTCTGGTGCCTTTTTTAAGTCCCGTGTAATAGTTAGGTTGGTCGCGGGCTTCGAGCTGGCATTCTCTTGGTTTGGAGACGAGGACATTTACCACTGGGCTGTTACAGCTCGCTTTGCTCGGGGGCCCCCCTCACAAAGCTTGCGACGCGCGTGGTGGTCTTACTTTTTGGCCCGGCTAGTTTACGTCCGACATCACCGGTCAAGGACGCCGTTAGCAACATTTTTACATCGGCGTTGGTCTTAGCCAGCAGAGATTTAAAAAAAAAAAAGCGTTAGTGTTGCATGGAAAATGAACTCCTCAACAAATTATTTATACCGAGATTCAAATTTGTTTTCAGGTCGGGCAGAGGAAGCGCTCTACAGCTATAAACAAGCCATTAATTTGCAGCCCAACCACACGGTGGCGTTAGTGAATGCCGCCAAACTACTGCGTGCCATGCGGCGGAATGGCGAAGCCGAAGACCTATATAAAAGGTAAGAACTTTTGGGTCGAATTGGGGGCAGAGAAAGACGTTCCCTTTAAGTTTGGTAGTTGTTGTTTTGCATTAACACTTTCGATAACCTCTTTCCTCTCATAAATCCGTCTTATTGTTTCAATTTTTTAATGCTGAAGTGTCCAGGCCCGGACTGGCCTTAGAGCCTGGGTGCCAATAGCGCACGTGCACTCTCATATATTCATAACGGGATCCTGTTGTATAGTTACAACTGAACTTTTTGTGGTTATTGAATTATTTTCGAATACCAGTCATTGAAAATCCTGGCTGGTCTTAAAACTTGGTCCCTCCTCTGGACAAGTCATACCTGTCTTTGAATGACTAGACAGGATAGCACGATTACAATTGGAAATCCCCCCCTCTTCCGTTCCAGGGATTATGTTTGGGCGGGGAGAGGCCTCTTTAAAACGTCATAGCACTAGCGCAACAGTGCTGCCAGTCCGGGTCTGGATGTGTCTCACTATTAAATTTTGGAAATAATTAATCCGTTCTTTTTTTTTGTTAACTTTAGATCCCTCGACGTGAACGACGATCCGAAAGTGAGGGACCATCTCGGAATTCTTTACCTAAATACAGGCCGTGTAGCGGAAGCTAGGGCTGCGTATGAGAGCTTGGTGACTGATTACCCGGAGGAGTTGGAGGCCAAAATACATTTCGTAAGTCGGACTATTTAACTTCCAGTAAATTGTAACTATGTGGCTAGTCACGGTGAAAAATGGATTTATATATTTTCGCAATGTTAGGGTGGCTGCACACTGAAAATCGACATATCGTCTCACGACAGGGTATTTTGTCGAAACCTGTCTCAGCTTGCTGCAGACGTCTTCAAAACCATAGAAATGAGCTGAGCGCCACACACCGGATGTGACGTTGTCGCAAGACGTCTTCTCTCACGACAAGGCTACCTAGACGTAAAGGCTTATCGTTAGAAATTCGACGCGTCGTCCAGTTAGCCACCGATTCTGCCACCAGTCGCGCCACTTACACCCCAAAAATGAACTGCGGACTGAACTGTGAAAGGTACGTGTGACACGCGATACGCGGATTTTAAACTTAAAACACTGCATTGACACCAAATTATTAAAATTTAACAACAATGGCTTCATGCTACGTACCTATTTTTTCACTCGACGACAAAACAAAGCCTCCGGAGGTTTAATTTCACACATTTCAAGCAGAAGAGCAATCAGGGTACGTTTGTATTGTACTGTATGATACGCTACGGCGTTTTCAATTCTCATAAAAAATGTATTAAACGATCCTTTGACGTAGCAGTAAATCGTCCGAAGACTTCAAGAATAGTCACCATTACCTAAAATAATGTTCCTTTAGCGCTGCAACACCGGTAAATCTAATAAAGAGAAGATATCACGTTTTTGTGCATCTCGCATACACTAATCAATGCTACGATTGGGGTTTTTCGTTCTTCGTGCTTTCAGTTCAGCGCAACGCTTGGACGACGCGTCTAGCATGCTACGTGAAACCGAGCGTTAAGCCTTTACGTATAGGTAGCCTTGCTCACGACAACGAAGCGAAGCTCCTCCTAGTTTCGTGTGACGAGGGGTCTCTCCACCAGATGCGACGTCTCGCGACGTTTCGTCTTGCAACGACGTTTTGTCGATTTTGGTGTGCGGCCACCCTTAATGATGTGTGCGGTTAAAGCTACATTTTATTACTTTTCTGCAGTCGGTGTCGATCGTTTTCTCAAGGTTTCTTCCATGCGAGAACTCACCTTTTAAGACGTGTAATAAATGAACTGTTTCCGCCTTCTCATTCGCTTTAGGCCTAACACGTAAACCTGATTAAAACCGGATCAAAGCGGGTGCTCCCTATCTACCGACTTTGAATTATGGTTATCTACATCTGAAACAAAACCCCAGCCAATCAAAGTAGTGATGTCAGAACAAAAATGGCACCGAACCTTATGCGCTGTTTGGTAGAATTTACACTAAACAATGAGGAGACAATGCTTAAACGGACAAAACAATGCTTCACTTAAAACGGCAAACGCTGTTGTTAGGCCAAGCTGCAAGGTATCAATGAATAAGGGCGAAAATATTCATTCTTTGCACGGTATCACAGCAAGAGGGCGAGTGTTCAACCGAGTAAAAGGTATTGTCGATTACGTAGTAACATTCAGCAACAAACGAAATATTATGTCGTATTATTTTAATATGCGTTTTAAACTTGGAGTATTTCATCAAGTTAGTGTAGCTTGATTGTAAGGGCACAACCCTACAAATGTAAAGCTAAGAATTCGAACCCCGTCCAAGCTGCGAAAATGGGTTATAAGTTTAAGACAGGTAGGAGGTATATTTAACAAAAGACAGGTATAACTAAAGTATTGATGACATGCATCTCCTACGTATATGGTATTGAAATATTAAAATTACGTTTTAAGTTTTAAATAAGTAAATTTTATTTTGCTCAAAGAATAAAAAGAAGTAGAAAGAGAGCAGTGTGACAACATGGTTTACGTCGGGACCAACTAGTTTACCAATAATTTACGTGTGATCGGAGTTTCAGAAATACAATTCTGCGAATGGGAAAGGATTAATGCTTACAGATCGCTGAATCAAAATTGTAAGACACTTGCTTAAAAACAGTGTGATGCTACACTTTTGATGGACAATGGTGATTTATTTATAGAGATTCGTTCAGAGTGATGTGTTTCGTTTTTCAGCTTTTGCCCACAAGAGGCGAGAGATTTACACCAACACAGAACGTGGCGGATGGTTTTAGGGCAATAATAATAATAATGAGAAGCAAAAATGTTTATTTTGCAGATCAGAGTGCATATGAAAATGAGTTGTCACTGACCGTAGCCTGTTTATATATCCAGAGTACATAAAGAAATAAATGGCCATCCTATTTCCTGAGGAAAGGGCAAATTCACAATACACTATAAGAGTTCGGTCTTAACTTGTTGTTTTTCTGCCTGGTTGGTAGCTCTGTGTGTAC
>JAHWFP010086758.1:0-11568 GCA_023313725.1 Lithobius niger
GAAGAAGGTGAACGGCCTGTTTTCACCGAAAATTCAAGGGAGAATATTTTTGGTTTGCTGAACTGTGTGGAGCATAAAATTTTGGGGAGGTGGTATTGTGTTAATCTTGCTGCTTCTACGTGATGTTGACATTAAGCCACTGTACACGGCGGTTGCCGATCTTTCGAGTGGAGGTAACTGTCGCCACCTTCTTTGACATCATGGTTTCACAGACACTTTAGAACGACAAGCTTTGCAAATACTGGTGCAAGCTTGACAAGAAATCCTTGACATCAGCCACACCAAACCTTCAATATTTTCTCTTCAATGGAACTTCCCCAGATCAACCTTAGCCCTTTTGAGGCTCTTCTACCCAAAATTCCCAAGGGATTTCTTGGCTAAATCGATCAACGTAAACACCATCTGAAGAACCCTTTTGACAGGGGTAAGCAAGCCACACAAGAGACGCTCAACATTAAGTCATTGGTAGACATCACTCCCAACAAATGATTGTTTCTTGACCAACGCTCCATCATCATTCAGTAACTCGAGTCCCATCTCAAGACATGTCATTTGACATAACCCAAGTAGTTTTTGCTGCTTTGGGCAGATGCATCAATGAACGACTGAAAAGCCCTGGGACGAACTCACAGGCTTCAGCACTTACGGAGAAAATGATTTAGACCTCTTTAACATGGGAATCCCAACGCAATCCTCCAAGCCTTCGACCATTTCCTTACCACTATCAACATCAAGGAAGGAACACGTGCTGATTGACAACTGCTCACATTAGTCCACCACAGTCAGGAAGAGGAGCAATGCTTGAAAAACCTTCACTAAGTCACCTTGCACTTCTTAGGTTCATTTTCAGCACAGAACGTCTCTTTCATTCGGTCAAACGTGTGAAAATTTCCAACTACAGCTTCTACATTTTCGACTCCTCAAAGGAACCTTTTCGAATCCTTCCATTTTGTAACTTTTTTTCTTCTGACAGAACTTTTGTCTTTCAATAAAAATCAACTCGCAACCAACAGTGCAAACAGCTCAAGAACACGGCACCCTCGTTAGAACTAAGAATCAAGGTGAAAGAACCATCAAGCCCTTTCTGCTCGTGCTTTGGTCCCGTTTGTGTTAAACGGGTTTGAACGTCTGAGACCCGCCTGTACCTCAGGTTTTTAACGAACACCCTACACCTGAACTAGAATCTTTGTTAAATGGATCCGCCTGCTCCATCCATTCATCTGGAAACTTCAGAACTTCACCTACTAATGCATAGTTAAGAGGAAAGGCAAACTGCAAGTCACCCATACAGGAATGCAAATCACTAAGATTTTTCAAACTTCAATTACCACACCATTGAGTTTCACACATACTACCAAGGCCTCCCACAGCAGCATCACCCACTAGTGCTCCTTTACACAACATCGTTGAGTAATGTGCCGGTCTTCACTAAACCACCTTCACGCTTAAGACCACCCACGCAGATTGACTTCTCAGGCTAGGACCCACCATCATCGCCAGAAGTGTTCTTCCCCACAGCACCAAAGTGGGAGTCGACATTCAACGGCCCCTTTTCAGGGCCACCAACTCAGAAGAAATCCTGAACGACTCTTCAGTTGAATTTAAAGAAGGTGCTATAGTCTGCTACTTTTTGTAGAGCCAGCTCCAAACCCCAGGTGGTGCCCACCTCCATATTGACAAGGTCTACTGTAAATGCTGAATTTACAAGTAATTTATGTATTCGTAGTGGTAGAAAGTGAGAGTTGCCGGCTAGCGGCTAAATTCTCTCTCTATTGCATAAACGGATGTACCCACCCTACCTCCCCTTTTTAGTCACCACCTGGAAGATACTTGAAGAGGAATAAAAGATGATCTTTACACGCTCTAGGCATTTGTATAGGAGGGGAATGCGCATGCACCCTTACGGGTTAGCGAGCTGGCAGCTGATTGTTTATTGAAATCTCTAGAAGAAAAACGCATTTGAGAATAAAAATGCTAAATTGTTTTTCCCTTTATGCAATAGAAACAGAACTTAGCCGCTAGCCGGCAATTCTCCCTTTTTGTTGTATGGTTATGCCGAGAAGCCATAAAGTTTTATTCTGTGAGTCCACGACCTCATTAGCATTTCCATTTTGAATGTTTCAGCACTGCCATGGGCGTCCCTGGAAAGACGACAGGTGTGATGTTCACGCCTCTGCCCGTAGAAATTACTGGGTATGAGCCAGAACTTGTAGGAGGTAATTTCTAGTTTCCTAAGTTGAGTTGGTGGTAGTAAGTCGTGAAGCATGCATACTGTTTTAACCTCTTATGTGTATGGGTTCCATTAATCATAACTGCTTGGAGACTTCAGCTGGTTCCGATGCCTTTTTCTGTACACTTCTTTTCCATTTCACTTCTCTCTAACCAGTTTTGGTTGAAAAAATGGGGAAAAAGAACTCTCATCCAACAGCGGCCATTAGTTACCAGAATCCTATACCACCAATGGGTTTTAATATTGAAATAGAAATCTACATTTTAGGTTTAAGGGTATCGGTGTACCTTTAATTTCTTGTCACCAAGTTCCGTTGTGTAGCAACTGTCTGAACTTGAGTGAATCAACTGGAAAAAGTTAACTACTCATTAGGCACTTTCAAAATTAAGATGCAGTTAATATCTTGCAATTTTTTTGTCAAATTGCTTCTGTCTTCCTCAGGCACTCAAGGGTTTTTGTAGATAATCTGGTCACAATCGTTGAAGTGCCTGAGGAAGACACAAGTATTTTTGTCGAAAATATTTAAGATATTGACTCTTTCTTAATTTTGAAAGTGCATAATGGGTAGTGAAGCGGTCTACTTGAATTGATTTTCCCCACATTCATTCATTCATTCATTTTAATGAGTAATGCATTCATTTACCCTAAAAGATATGAACTCAAAAGCAAAAAATAAAATGGAAAAATGCGTCTGCATTTATTGGCAAGAAATAGCAGAAAAACTCGAAATGTTCAATTCTTTGTCAATTTTGTATAAAATGAAAATGGTTCTGCAGTGGTTTTCAGTTGTAATTTTTTTTTTTACGAGTGTTAATACAATTTTAATTATAGTGAATCCAAGTTGCGAGAATATTAAGTAAAAGTATGGATGCAAGCTACGGGACAGTACAAGTTGTGTACTTAGATTCAAATTTTTAGTGTTGAACCCTTTATCCCATATTACTCTTGCTATTGTCTAATACAAAAGTGAAAATATCGTTTATTTGACCGATGAATTCGAACACATTAAGATATCCATCAATGTGAATACTGAAATAAAATTTTTGACTTCTTTAATCGTAATTAAATTACTATTTTTTTTTGTAGTTAACATTATACACAAAGGAAAACACAATGTCAAAAGGACCATTGAATGCAGTTCTGACTTAGAACAGATTAGAGAAGCCAATAAAGGTCTCATTGACATGTTGGACACTGTGATGGCATATGTAGAAGATGTTCTGGTATGTATGATGGCAAACTCTGTTAAATTCCCTCTCCCTGTAAACATCCACCCCCTAGAGATACACTTTCCGAAGAGGAAATGGGGTTTTTTCTGAGCTTTTTTTTGTCAAATGTTGGACATCTAATGTGGGGCAGTTGACACCGTAAAGTAACCAATACCAACTTTACCCATCCGTTACTGATCCAGTTTTAAAAAGTTAGCCGGTACCGATACCCAAAATTTAATCCCCAATTTTTTATACTTGATGTAGTTTTCTTCAAAAGCCCAATAATTATTAAAATGAAAATTTTTTAAAATAGTAACCAACAGTTATAATATAGCTAGGAAGATACTATGCGATTTCCTGAATAAAATGCCGCAAACCACATCTCGTAATCTCGAACTGTTCCCGAGTTATCGATATTTCGGTGAAAGTTACTGATCCGATACTGATAACCACAAATATCGGTAAGCAGTCCGATCCAGTATCGATATTCGTGCAGCCTTACCTGGCATACATTGCTTGGTGAAAAGTTAAATTTCTTACTTGGGAATTTAAAAAAAAATAATGAAAGTAGTGAAGTATAAGTAAGTGTGGTCTGGTAATAGTAGTAATGTTGAGAAATGCGTAACATAATAACCCAGCATTTGTACCTTGGAAGTTATAGATTGGGCTTGTACCCAGATGTAAGCTCAGTTAAAATTAGTTCTTTCACCAGAGAGTTAAAAAAAAAAAAAAACTGTCGTCACTCGTGGAGTGAGGGTTTTTTTTTATCGCCCAACAAATTATTCTTGGAACTTAAAAATTATTCTTGCGAAGATAATTGACCACGATCTTAAATTTAACTACTTGCATGCAACAGATATTCGTTAAGGTGCACCGATAAAATCGGACAAATGGCTTCATTAGTTTTGGAGAACCATTTTTTAAATTACAGGCAATAGTGAACTAAAATTGAAAACTTCCGTATTGAGAAATCCACCCGAAAGTTAGCGTTACTTAGGCTACTAGACGTTGTTCCCATTTGATACGCAATAGTGTGACGGTTTATAGGGTCCTTTTCCGTTTAGTTTTGCATTGAAGCTGCTGTTTAAATTTTTTAAGGTGGTGAAACTTCATATGTCTCGTAATTTTCAATGATAAACTAAACACGCGCTCACGTGAAATCCGAAACGAGCTGCAGCGACCATGTTGAAATCGCGCATCAGCCAATGAGAGCACGCCAGATCGGTCACGTGGTGTCAGTGAAACTGGTCAGTGAGGGAACACAGTGAAGGGAGTGCTTTGGAAAGTTGCTTTGAAACTGCCAGAAACAGCTTGTTACAATAATTGTAATTAGCTGTTTCTGGCAGTCTCAAGGCAACTTTCCATGCGCCGATTGTCCGATTGGCGCATGCCGTTAGCCATCAAGAAAATATGTTTAGAAGCTCGGATAGAGAAATCCAACTTTTAAAAAGGTAAAGATGGCGGCGTTAGTCGAATGACTGCTACCACTGATCGAAAATTACCAACTTTCTGCTTTCTAACTTCGAAAAAAAAAGAATAACTTTTTTTTTTTGCAGGTTTTAGTGAGATTACACTCGCTTAAGTGCTTTTTATAAAATTATAGACATTGGTAACAACATTATCCGTACGGAAATCCAGCTCAACATGTCGGGTAGCGAATTTCAGCCTTTCATTTCCGATGTATGGCCGAAAATTGCATTTTTAGTTGCCATGAAAACGTGCATTACCTGTCTATTATTGTTAGCATTTCCTTCCTGTTTGTGGCTCAATCACTAGCGATGAAAAGTCGGCTTCTCACCCGGGTTTGCAGTTCTCTCTTCTTTACGTGTGCGTCAGCACAGACCTCTGTATATAAACGCTCGAGTTGCGCCATTCATCATCTTTCTTCCGTGATAGAAAACTCCCCCCCTCCTGGAACGACGTTAGTTTAGAAAATAGCTAATACTTGTTTTTAACGCCCACCTCCCAATTAATTTTACAAGCCAATGGGCGTTTAATATAAGATTACGGTAAAAACAACCTTCGACCAGCTGCCCCTGGTAAGTTTCAGTTTTTATGCCCTGCAATTCCTCTTAAGCTTCGACGCATATATTTGTGATTACAGTACTCCCTTTAGACACATTTGCTGATGTGTATATACGCTCACACTAGTGAAAGGGTTACGTGGGGGGGGTTCTTACGTTGGATTGTGGTAAGAATGAATGTTTACTACGTTAAGGTTATTGCAACCAGCACTCCTGCGTCTTTCATTTACGCTAGTGGAACTACTGTAAATAAATACTAAAAAGGCTCAGTTTCTATTACCGACGAACACAACCCTCTCGAATGTCAATCCAGTGTTAGTCACCACTTGGCCAGTAGACCATAGAAAGCACTCGCCATTTCACAATTTCTACTCGCCGCATACCAAATACATCCTGCACGACGCATGGTTTTTCTAATTTATGCATTTCCGAAATTGCAAAATTTTCTTTAATCCCAGTATCAATGCAGAAAAAGCAGTAACGTAGCTCTTAAAAATCTTAGCATAATGCCGCAAACCATTCGTCTATAACTTGTACGGTTCCCGAGATACGGATCTTTCAGTGTCATTGTCTATTGCTTGTCGCCATTTTGGCGAGTAAGGCTAAGTTCCAAGTCTCCAACGGCTGATTTCCATTCGCCAAATGGCGAGTGGCGACCGACATTGGAGAGGGTTGGACGAACATGTTACATTACCTGTAAATTTAGCATTCTTGTTTCTCGGGGGAGAAAAAGCATTAGAAACAAAGCTAAATTTACAGGTAATGTATATACATTATCTGTAGATTAAGCATTCTTATTCTCTAATGTTTTTTTCCCTAGAGTTAAAATTGTCTAAAACCAGCCAGCTCGTAAGTCCGAAGTGTGCATGCTTCCCTCCTATATGAGAGCCAAAAGGCGAAAGTGGCCATCTCCTTTTCTCTAGCTGTCGTCGTGTCAACACGTATGCCCTGTTTTTCCCGCTTGCGAAAGTGATTTCATCTTTATGATGGTGAATGCACCGAAAGCACCTTCTTGGAAGAGTACCTCTTCAGCCCCGGTTGCTTCTTTGGCTCCGTCAATAGCTATTGACTCTGTTGTTGTTGCCAACCCGCCTTCACCCTGTTGTTGTTCCTGACCCGTCTAGGATTTCGACTCCGCCCACCGCCCATCTCACCGTGATCATCCAAAGAGGTCTTCTTTGTCGGCATCTTCCATCGAGGCGGCTCCTTCTGGTAGCGGTGTTGCGCTTTCCCTGCGAAAGGCCTTCGCTCCTCCGCCTCACATACCAAACTTGTTCCTGGCTTGGATGGCACCGCTGTCAACACTACCGCTTCTTATCCCGTCCAGTAAGGCCATCTTCTCCCAGTGCACCTGATCTTCTTTCGCTTCAATGTGAGCGCCGCAAGACTAAACTGAAGCTTAAGGTTAAGAAATCTAGTATCGAATTCGAGATATTCAAATGTTCGAAACCCTCGAACCTTTCTTCTTGCTCGTCTCGTCATTCTAGGCAACCGTCTCGCAAACCTGCTGTGGTTTCTGATAAACAGTTGTAACGTGCTTACATATACGGCAGTACGCACGCACGCAGTTGGCCACTCGTGCGGTGCACCTTGCCGTTAACATGGATGTTGCACGCCGCTAGCTACCATGCACACATAGCGCTAGCATCCGGGTAAGCGAGCCAGTCCTATTGTTCAACCAGTTAGGACCGGATTGCGCCTGTTTCACATCACGTGACGCAAAGTCTCAGGCAAGAGCCTATTGTTCTGCCTCGGCCCGCTTGGGTATAAAACGGGACAGAATCGACGGCTCGAGTTAATTGGTGTGTGGTGGTCAGACCTGCAAGTCGAACCACCAGAGCTGATAAGGGCAGGACAAGGGGGCAAACCTTGACCTAGCGCCTAATATGTAATGCTAAGTGTGCAGTCCCCTAGCTGTACAGTAAGAGGTGAATTAGGTTTGAGCACTGTGTTTTATCCATCGATCTAGAAGACACATACCTACACGTCCCGTTGCATCACTTAGCACACCATCTCTCCCGCATTCTGTACGACGGAGAAGTTTACGAGTTCCATTTCTTCCCTTCGGCCTCCAAGAATTTTCACGCTCGTTCTCAAACCAATCTTGGCTGCCTTACACCAATCTCAAATTTCTGCAAACGCCTACCTAGATGGTTGGCTTCTAAGAAATGAATGTGCTCACCTTCTCTTCAACAACCTGTATTCCACTTTGTCTTCTTGGCCAGTTAGGCTTCGAAATAAACATAAAGAAGTCGCGATTTATTCCAGCCCAAGAATTTGTTTTTCTAGTTTTGTTCCACCTCTCATCTGTAACAGTGATGCTTTCAGTAGATCGACTAGAAGACATGCTATCACCATCCAGAGCCTTTCTGAGAAAGGAGTCTTACACTTTCACGGAGTCGTACACTTTCTAATCGAGATTATGGACTCCATGGCAAATCTCGTCCCCTACAAAAGATAGAAGACCAGATTGTTAAACCATTATTGGATTGACACCTGGGGACGGTGCCTGCAACCAGGAGAAGCCACTCATTCCTTGGACGGCTCCTTCCCCTTCGAAACTCTACTGTGGGGTCGGACAGCCACGTTCTTTCACGGTCAATTCCTCTTCACAAACCTCACCCAGTTCTTTTTCGCTTAACATATGCCTCATCAGAAAGTTGGGGAGCACACGAAGATCACGAGGCCTCTGGCCTGTGGACCGAAGCAGATCAAGATCACATAAACGTTCTCGAGATGAAAGTAGCCCTCAACAGTCTCAAACACTTTCAACACCTTGTATCAGACCAAATCATTCAAGTTCAATTAGACAACACAACGGCTGGAGCATACCTGCAAAAGGAAGGAGGAACGAAGTCCAGGAAGCTTCAGAACACCGCCTCACAACTCTTCATGTTCTGCATCAAAATGAAAACAACAATCCTTACCCTCCATGTTCAGGAAGCCAGAATGTCATTGCGAATTCCCTATTCAGACGAATATTCAGACGAACAAGCCTCCCTTGGGAGAGTGGACCCTAAAGACATCCTTCGGCAAATCTGTATTCGACATATGGGAGACCCCAATGATTAACTTCTTTGCCACGAGGCACAATGTCAAACTTCCCCAATCAGCTCATTCCCAGACGAGCGAGCATGGGAGGTGGATGCTCTGTTAACCTTTTGGAAGAACCTCCACGGGTACCTTTTTCCGCCATTCGAGCTACTTCCTCCGGCTCTGCTGAAGATAGAATCAACCCAGGGCCTCTTCCTATTAATAGCTTCAAAGTGGCCGTTGGCTTCCTGGTTCCCTCATCCTCTGAATCTTCTAATCGACGACCCAAGAAAATTTACAATAAGCTCCGGCCATCCTGTTCTAGTGAAAAGGACACCTGCTCCACCCAAGTGCCAGCACTCTCAATTAAAAGGATCAAAAACACTTGTATACCATTCGGTCTTAAACTGTCTTCAAAGCCGCCGACAACACTAACCTATTAGAAGATTTTCATATCGTAACAATAATTAAATCCTTTTAGAGTAGAATGTCCTACAACCAGACGACTTTTCCTGGATTGGAATCTTTCGATCGTACTACAATCACTCATGAAAGAACCTTAAGAGTCACTCCTGAATTGCAACCTAAACTTCCTCACTCGGAAAACTGCATTCTTAATCACCCTCGCAGCAAGCTTACATTGCAGTGAAGTACAAGCTTTATCCGCAGACCCTGCAAACCTGATTCCCAGGGGTCGGAATCAACTCTATTTCATTCAAGAGGAGTTTTGGTGAAACTACACCCGGAATGATAGGTAACACCTATGAATCCTCCGACTTAAACTGCAATGGCAACAACATCCGTGTCACAGCTCATGAGCTATGTGCCATTTCAACTTTGTGGGCTTTCCACAAAAGCATCCCCATCCATAGATCATCCAAGCAGCATCGTGGAGAAATGCGTCAGTCTTCACTTCCCATTACTGTAGAGAAATGACTACGCAAGGCGATGGATTTACAGACTGGGCCCCATTTTTGCAGCAAGAAATGTCTTCAATCTCGTAGTGCATAAATGAAGTAACGGCCCTTTTCAGGGCCACCAATTCAAAAGAGATCCAATTTTTCTATTTTTGTTTTTTGTTGTTTTTTTGTGCTAAGTCTGCGACTTTTTGGGGGCACCAGTTCGTAACCCTAGGGAACCCGTCAGTTGGTGCCTACCGCCATTTCCGACGACATCTTCTGCTAAATTTACAGGTAATGCAGATTTTCGTAAGGAATAGAAAGAGAGAATTACTGGCCGCTACTGGCTAAATTCCGTTTCTATTGCTAATAACGAAATGTACATTACCTAGACCCATCCTACCTCCCCTCTTGAGTCACTGCCGTAACCTATTGTGAGGAAAATAAGATGGTCATTTTCATCTTTTGGCTTTTATATAGGAAGGAAGCACTCAATGCGCACTTCGGGCTTACGAGCTGGCTGGTTGTAAACAATTTTAACTCTAGGGAAAAAGGCATTCGAGAATATGAGTGCTAAATTTACAGGTAATGTACATTTTTGTTATTAGCAATAGAAACAGAATTTAGCCAGTGGTGGTTGGCAATCTTCTCCCTTTCTAAGTAGCAAGCTTACAAATGTGATGAAAAGTTGACCTCTGTAAACGAAGGTTGAAATATTCACTTGCACCCCTATTTCAAGTTATTTGAGCTTTACTATGTTTGAATAATTTCCTCACGGGTTCTCTTTGTAGGCTGGTAAAATTCCTGCTGACAACAACATTGGTCGTAGTCTTCTGGAATTAATGCACAGTGTACCTCAAATGGATCCTACAGAGTTTGAAGGAATGCTGAACTCACAGATGAAGGCAAGTTGCTGCACTTAGGTTTCTTAATTTTATTTGGTTATGTAGGGGTGTGCGTGTAGGATAATTTTAGCCAAGGATGCAACAGAAATCAAATATCGAACAGAGTTTGACTGATCATAGTTTGTTTACTTTTTAATGATGATCACAACTGCTGATCAACAGACCGTGTGTGTCAATACAGTACGTACAAATATATGCAAAAACCGGTAAACGGCGTTGACAGTAATAATATTCAGACATATTAAAGGCACATAAATCCCTCCGTTCTGGCCGCTTTACTCTGCGTCACCTACGCTAAAATATAGTTCAAACGACCGTAGCGCGCATGCTCTACGTATAGTTAAACTCATTTCGGGGCCGCGGCAACGTGACACATCGTACGACCAAGTCGCAAACATGAGCGAAGGATTAATTATCCTTCCTCCAGGGCCGCGGCTTGCCAGCGATGTGGCGGGAGTTAAGTACTGCTCGGACCGAGCAATTTAAAACAAGCCTAATAACATTCACGCGCCACTACTGACATCTGCATCGTACCCTTAGACCAGCAAATGAAAGGTAAATTAGTTTATATAAAACTATTTCCGGTAATGTATCGAGTGAAACTGTTAAAATATGCCGGAGGGAGTTACGTGCCTTTAAATTATATGAATACACTTATATCACCTCCAAGAATGTTTCTACACCAGTTCACTTAAATTTTCGAGGAAGAAAACACTGTTCCTCTTCTTCAGAAGACCACACCACAGCAGAGAAAGTTCGTTCGATGTGCGCTTACTCCATGTTGCACTTTAAATCTTCGCGCACGTGCTAGCGATCGCTGATCTCTAAGTTTTTCACCAGAGGGCCGCTCGACGACTGCAGTCAAATTCCACTTCGTGTCTAGTTTGGCAATTAGAGGCAATGTGACAAGTTATTAAATTAGGTCGTGGGAAGGGCCAGTAAGGTTCATGAGGCACTCGTCGACGAGAAAATCTTTTAATTGCGAGGGATTCGAGTGCCCGGAGGTGTGCTCCTTGTTTGATGTTGGAGTGAGGAGCACTGACGCCTGGTCCCAAGCAATATTGTGGTTTGTCTTGTGATGATGTTGGGCAATCCCATTCAATTTTTCCCCTCGTCAGGTGTCTCCCATGTGCTCCTTGAGTCGTAATTCCAGATGGCGTTTCGTTTCTTCGATGCAAGTAGCATTGCAGTCCAGGCATGGCACCTGATAGACCACTTTTTGGAGATTGCGCACCTCAGTTGGTGGTAAGCACAAAACAGGCCTAT